>JANHGN010008074.1:167585-191551 GCA_024605025.1 Megaceryle maxima | reverse complement strand
TTTCATATGACACAAAAACTACAAAAATAACTAGAAAGAAAAAAACAACCACTTTTTATTTTGCTAACAAAAAAAAAAAAAAAAAAAAAAAAAAAAAAAAAAAAAAAAAAAAGTTTCTGCTTCATAAAAAAAATTCTGTCAAGACCTGTAGGTTGACAAGAATCTGATTCTTGTGACAGGCTGGCAGTTTGCAGAGTAGATAGGAACTTCACTGAAGCTCTGGATACTTCTCTAAATGAGAAAAATGAGTGGTTTGCATTTTGAACAGCAGTAGACTTAACTATGCTGGTGAAACATTGGTGGAAAAGAAACCCTGAGAGAATGGCCCATTGAATTTCAAGTATTGATACAGATAAACTAAATTTCATATAAAAAGGACTACAAACAAAAATATAAATCATAAAGGAAGGAAGGCACCAAATTAACCCTATATAAAGGTATTTTGCAGCTCCTCTCCTTCAGGCTATTATCTTCTAAGTGCACAGTATCTTACAACACAATTTTGCTTTTGCTCATTTTTGGACCTTTTGCTAATTCATGTCTTTCCCCAGATGTGGGAGTTTTGTCTTTTTTGTCCACTGTTTTTTTCAGCTGAGACTTTTGTAAACAGTTTTGGGAACTGTCTGGAGTCACACAAAAGATGATAGATGTAAAATCCCTTTGCTGTGAAGAAAAAGATTTCATAGTTTCTACTTTCAATTCAAAATATCCTGTAAGACTGATGCTGACAAGGTCCAAAATGTTAACTTCAAGTTAGACCAGAAATCTGAGACAACCATCAAGGCTCGTAAGAGACATTAGCTTCTCTTGGCATGAGCAGAGGAAGTAAGAGTGATGTCAGTATGTAGCGAGCTCCTGGAGAAATCTCACAAGTCAGAGAGAAAAATTTTGTCCAGTTATGGCCAAATATGGTGCTCTTGTGACTTCACAGTCTGGTAGAAAATATCTTGACCTCTTGTTGTTATTTCTTGGAGAATAAAAAGATATCTGCCTTTGCTCTGTGTGTGTTTATCTTTGGAGAGCTTCATCATGAAAAGAGTTCATCTCCCTTTTTGTTCAGTCTGCAACATTTGCCTTTACCTGTGTAGGGGACTTGGAAATCCAGTAGCAATGATAAGGGGCAGAGTGTACTAATGCACAAACATTCAGCTACTCTCAGCAGGAAATGTCTTGTCAATACTGGGAATAAGTAATGTGCTAAAGATTTACTGTCAGGTGGCTGTCTTGACCACAGCAGGGTGGAATTTGCAGCAGGCAGATGGCCTTAAATACTTAGGTCACTCGTGTTTACTTTGATGAATGTGTGTAGTATCCTTGGTCTGTATTATTACACTGAATTGAGGGGATGCTGTAGTACCTGATAAACCCAGAAAAAATATTTTTCACCATTAACAGAGAAAATAACAGTCAAATAATTGGACATAGGAGGCATGAGCACTGTTTTTTCCAAGTTTTTCTCAAGTTTCTAGCACAGTACCCTGCATTGAACTGAAAAGCTTATGGTTATAGTGTTTGCAGCAGACAAAAATTTCACTGAACAGAGTGGTTGTCCCATGGTTATTGTGCTCTTACATTTATTTTTACTAATTAAAATTTATGTCATTCATTTGGGGTTCATGCAGCTAATTTATTTTTCTTCACAGAGGCATGGCATTAGTTTTCTTATGCAAAGCTTTGGGACAACTTTTAAAAGCACTGGTGGAATATATGCTTGTCTTTTACAGCCACCCTTTTGAGTTATTAAGAATAATATCAGTTTGTTTGGTATTTGAAATTAGCCAATTTTGAAGTGTGATAACAGAATCTGTAAGTTGGTAATAGGCTGTGAGAATTCAGTGCTCCAAATTCTCACAGTTTTGTGTGTTTATGTGTGTAAACACTTAATTCCTTTCACAGAAAGAACTTCCATGTTTATCTTATTTTTTAAAATCCTCAGTAACCCTAGAAAGATGGAAGAATTCCTCTGCCATCCCTAAGTAAATCCCTTTGTAAATCCATGCTGACTACTCACAATCACCTCCTTGTCCTTCCTGTGTTTGGAAATGCTTTCTAGGAGGATTAGTTACTCTGTCACCTGCCCAGGAATTGAGGGGAGGCTGACCCACCTGTGGCTGCTTGGATCTTCCACTTAACATGCTCATGCAAGACAGGCCAATGAAATGGAAGTGTAAGGGGCTTTAAATGATGACTTATAGAAATTGACATTGTAGATGTAAAATTTTTCATTAATTAAAGTAAACCTTTATGCTAGTTAGTTTTGTCATTTAGAGTATGGGAGGCTAATTCTTCACTGTACTCAGAAAAGTGTCTAAAGAAAAGTCAATAAATCTATATTTTCCTTCCCTTTTGTATTTCCCTGGTTTTAAGCAATGGAACAGCTGCTCTACAAGGCATCTTCTGTGCAGTTACTTCAGTGTCTTGAGTTGTAAAGTGCCTCCAAGCTGCCCTGAGCAACAATAAGGTTTTTTTTGAGAGCCCTAAAGCAATGTGGTGCACCAAGGAACAATTTTAATAATTCCTTCTAATTGATACATGGTTACATGACTTCCTATATCCTTTTAGATAACTATGCCTCCTTTGCAGTTCTGACCTAGATCTGTCACTACTTTAATAATGAAATCAATTTCAGTGGTTGCTCCTACAGAAAAGGTGCACATAAGAAAATCCTAAATTCATCAGGTTTTACATTTTAATCATACGTGCATTTCACAAACCACTTTTCCAAACTCAGTCTTCCCTTAAATCGGAAAAGTACTCCGAGTTTGGGTGGAGGTCCTCCGGACAAAGTGTAAAATCCAGACAAAAATCAGTGTGGTCATTTAAAAATATTCTGATTTTCTAAATTAATGACTAAGATTGCTCATGTTATAAACATGAGAAGCATGAATAATCTTGGTGTTTCAGAGTCAAAATCTGTTTATACTTCAGTGTATGTGTGTTTCAGTTCCTTTGCTATCATAGGTATTTTAAAGCAAGAAGATGTGTATCTCAGGTCTTGCCCTGTCCGTGATTAACCAAATTCCTCTAATGGTTATAAAAGAGGTCTAATATCCATTCCGTTACACAAATGGAAGAATATGGCTTCAGAACTGTGGAATTAAAGTATTGTTTTACCTCAGAACATTTAAGTGTATTTTAAAGTTTTCTGATTTTGTAAATGAATTAACAAGTGAGAGAGACATGCTTTTCAGTAAACAGCAAGGGTACCATATGCCTTTTCTGGCAGCATGAGGCAAAACACAGACTATTATCCTTGACCATCATGCACTTCCTTCATTAATTACAAATGCAACTCATGCTGTTACCTGCACAGCATGCTACATGCCAGCTATATTCTAGATATGGTACATGTAATCTTGATAGCAAATGTGCTGGGAATAGTTTCACTAAAGTTCTTCACTAAAACATGATACATTCTGGAGTTTGATTTAGGGTGTTTTTTTCTGAAATAAAGAGTGATTCCCTTCTTCCATCTTCCATATGAATTTGAGGGAGGGGGAGTATTTTGTAGGTGTTATAAATACAACTATCACTGGAGTACAAAAAGCTAGTAGTACTGGGTCAATCTTGTGGTGTGTGGAAAACCTTTGCAGTGCCAGATGTTCTTTGCTTTTCATTTGAGAATTGTTAAACTAGTTGAAATGTTTAGTATTCAAGCTGCAAGACAAGATAAATCCTCTTTCCTTCATCATTCCGACAAAGACAACAACACTCAATAGCAGCAACAAATAATTGAATTAAATACACTGCAACACGGTATAGTAGCATTAAAAAATATGAATACTGTTGCTGGCCTTTTGTAGTGATTCAAAGTGGAAGAAAAGGAGTTGATTTAGAGCAGTCAAGAGGTGAGACAGCCTTCTTCCTATTTTTAAACTAATTGTAAGATAATACATACCTGTATTCCCAAAGAAACAGGAGACGAGCAGATATTCTTAGTAGAAGGCACAGAAAAAAAAAAAAAAAAGGTAATAGTTTAAAGTTTGTTTGCAAAAGACTTGGGGAAAAAAAAAAAAACAGTAAATGAAACTTAAATTTCTTCTTTTCTTTTTTAATATTGCTGTGGCTGCAATAGCATCTACAGCTGAGGAGAGCTTAATCTCCAAGAAACCAGATAATACTCCTAGCAAAAATAGCCACTCTGAAGGTGTGGAGAAATAAATGTGAAGCTGTTTTTTCCCCTTTCTTTTTTGTGACCACAAATACAAATTCTTAGTTTCTGGATTTCCATGTTCCTCCCATTTCTTGTAGTCCTCAGCATGATTTATGCATTATTTTTTGTCTTCCAGACAATTTTAGACAAATAGTATGTAAGGGAGGAAGAGATGTAGCCCCTGCAAAGGCAGGGGAGGTCTCAGAGGCCAGTGTGCTCAGGTGGCTTTCGTCACTGTTCCTACTAGCACAGTGACTGCCAAAAGACCTGGAGAGGACATAGCCCTCACTTAAGCAGAGTGGTAAACATAGAAAGTTTAGGAGAGGAATGATGGTGTCCTCGGCTTTTCTGTCTGTAGAAAAAAACAAATCTGATGGTGGTATCCTCTAATGCAGCTACAAGATTGGAAAACAAGAGGAATTCAGGTGTTTGGAACTTGAGGCCAGGGTGGCTCAAGATTTCTGGTTGTTTTTTTTCCTGGTATGGGGCTGGGTTTGTGTGCTGCTGTGTGTGCTACTCTGACTCCTAAAGAGGAACTTGGGATCCTCTCTCTCTGGAAAGGAAAATGAAAATATGATACAAGGTCAATATAATATAATGTTTTTGAGGAAATGTTTTTAACTTTGACAGTAGAAAGGATGTTGATTCCTTTGTTACATCTTACTCTGATGGTATGAGTTTGGAACAAAGTCTCAGGTGAGTCATTGACTGATAACCTCAAATCCCATTCCTGTTCACTTGCATTACATGCAAATTATCTCTCTGTTATATGTTCTTCCTGCCTTTCCAATACTGAGAGGGGTTGCTTGGGGGGTGGACTGAGGTTGTCGTGGTGTAGGGCAGGCAGCTTGCTCTGCTCTATTCTCTGTACATGAGAAGTAGAGTTGCTGCATCCTGTTGGATCTTCAGTTTGGCAGGCAACAGCCAAGTGTAGCTGTAAAAAGTTTACTAGAAGAGAGGTAGGAGAAATAAAGAAAAAGAGTGGTAGAAGAAAGCACGTTGGTTAGTGAGCAAGGATTTTTGGAGGGTGGTTCCACACTCACACTCTGCTAATCTCTAGACCCTGCTTCACTTTAGTGAGTACCATTCATCAAGGGGCTGAACTGCAAAAAATTATAAATAAATAAGTAAAGGTTATGGTATGGATTTATTTAATGTTCAATGAGATTTCCCAGAGAAGAGCTGAAAATATATGGCATTTTCATAAGGGTGTGAAAGGCCATGGTGCCTTTATCTTCAAGGTGGGACCTAACTACAAAAGTATATGACAAATTCACATTTCATGGTTTCAGCTTTGATGAAGAAAACAAAACCTTCTAGCCAAGTGGTTGAAGAGATAATAGTCCAAATGTGAAACTGAGTAGACTCTTGAACTACCTAACTTTGTCAGTGGCTTGATGAAGCATATTTAGGAGTCTGAGTTTTTAGATACTCTGCATAAGATTTGCTAAATTGAATTTCAAGGCTTCTCAATAACATTAAATGTTAAAGTTGCCTTTTCAGTGGCTCTCTGCTGAAGGATGGGAAAGGGAGGAGGAAGTAGCACTGGCAGTGTTGAGAATTGGATTGGGGAAAAAAACAAATGTAGCAGTAAGAGATTCTTCTGTCTCCTTTTCAGCCCTGTAGTATAGCTGGGAGTTGATGAAGAAAATTATTTACCTGTGTGTTTAATTTGGGAAGAAATACACCACGTGTGCTTTTTTTTTTTTTCCTTTTCTTTTTGACCAGGACTGGAATTTAAACCTTTTAACCTTTGGTGGTTCTTACTGACTGTAAAATGTTGCTTTAAGCAGCGAGAGAAGAGATGGGAGGGATGAGGACAAAAAACTTCCTATCGTGGGCTGAGTAGTCTACTTATAAAGCTCCAAGTTGTTCTAGTCAAGCTCTCTTGGTTCCTTCTCTTCCAAAATGCAGCAGATGATATAGAAGGAAATAACAGCAATATCACATCAAATACCAGCAGGATAGAATCCATTTCAGTAAATAAAGGTTTTGTTTGTTTTTTTAATTTCTTCTGATCTCTTCTGATACAAAATCCTGTAAGTCAGAAAAACACAAGGTTATATACTGGGATATCTGCAGCAGAAACCAAATGCTATTATCAACTATATCAAACTGTCTTGCAGTGGGAACACTAGAGGGACTAATGTTGTATCCTGCTCTCATCAAGGAAAGTTACTCCTTTTTCATAAGATCAGACATGAAATAAGTTGACATGATGGTTATGAAAGCTGTGACTATTTTGTACTTGAATTGGTGACTCTGTTTCAAGAAGAGGTGACAACTGATTTATTGATCATGAATAAGTGTAATCTTGAGACTCAGAAAGCCTTCCTAGCAATGCAAGGTGAGAAATTTAGTACCAGCTTTCTAATCTGAGTGGTATGTTAGTGAATTAGAATAGGGCACATTATGTAATACAGGTTTGTGTCTTCATTTGAAGGTTTTAGTTTGGTGTTTTTGTTGTTTGGCTGGGGGGTTTGTATGTGTGTGATAGCATGGATTTTGGTTTCATGTTATTATATAGAATTTAGATTCCCTATAAATGGAAAGCAAAGGGACTACATAGAATACCATATAAATAGGAATTACTTTTATTTAGAACTTTGGCATAATGGGGCTTCTGTGACAAAATTTAAATCACTGCAATGGAAATTTATCATTTTTGAGTTGTTAATAGCTTCACAGCTGGAAAAGGGCATCAGAAAAGGAAGGCACCCTGTGCTTTGCTTTTCCTTAGAGCCACAGATGGAAAATTCCTCTGACTATGTCAACTTGGATGATAGCGAATGAGAGTGGAACACATGGTTCTATAGGAAAAAACATGAGCTACTGTGTTTTGAAATAGGAAATTTGATCTTGTGGCTTTGGCAGTGTGAAAGAATGATATTAACTTGGCAAGAAAAATGCTGAAAAATCTCTCTCAATTAAAATAATATTCTTAGAGAATTTTCAAAGCATTACATTTTTCTTTTTAAGTAAGGATCATTTTTCATGAGTAAAAGGATAATTTATTTCTCTGTTACAACTTTTGTTATGATCTTTAAAGAGAATTACTTCTTTGAAGAAGCACATCTTTCTATTTGACTCAGAGGAATAGTAGAAATAAATCCAGTTTTAGGGGTTGTTTTAAACAGAATCTGCCAAATCAAATGTAGCTTGAGTTACTTTAGTATCTGTCATGTTTTTCTGGCTATAAGAAACAAAATCCCTGCAGCCATGTGAGCTTTTAGTTGCTGTTGTTGTTAGTGAATGTTCATCTCCCTCCAGTGATGGTAGAATGAGATAAGTACAAGTTAAGTTGGTTTTCCTAATAGAATGTAGTCTTGGAAAATTGTTGTAAGGTGGGGGAGGGAAGCAAACAGAGAAACAATTGTCATTGTTAGATATAACATCAACAAAGAGTTTAGGTTGGTTTATGGGTGGCTTTGTTTATGTTTGTTTGTTTGTTTTTCCTTTCCTTAATATTGCTATTTTAATAGCTAGGTCCTGATTCTGGAGTTGAGGAGAAACATTTAGATAAATGAATATACTATTTCAAGTGTTTATATATTAAAATCTTTCTCAATCATTTCATTAAGGGGATGACCTATACAGCACCAGGTTTGCTGACACCTAATAGGAAACACCTTTCTCAAAGGGGGAAGAGAGTCTTTGCACAAGAGATCGCAGGGTCGATTGACAGGGCTTTAAATTAGATATGAAGGGGGAGGGGCATGTAACCAGACTCGCTAGAGATGCCTGTGGGTGTTGTATCCCAGTACGCGTGGGGCAGCATACTGACATTTTTGAGAACCAGAAGGTCTTCTTCCTTCCAAGGGCGAACCCCTTCTCTGAAATGTTTATACACCAGTGCACACAGCGTGGGGAATAAGCAGGAGGAACTGGAGATCTGTGTTTGGTCACAGGGCCATGATCTCATTGCAGTTACTGAGAAAGGGTTGGATAGCTCACATGACTGGAATGTTGTCATGGGTGGTTATGTACTTTTTAGGAAAGATAGACCAGCAAGGCAAGGTGATGGAGTTGCTCTTTATGTGCATGAGCAACTGCTATGCACTGAGCTCTACCTGGGGTGGATGAAGAACATGTTGAAAGCTTATGGGTGAGAATTAAGGGGCATGCAAATATAGGTGAAACTGTTGTGGGTGTCTACTACAGACCAACAAACCAGGAAGAGGATGTTGATAAGATCTTCTACAGGTAGCTGGAAGTAGCTTCAAGATCATATGCCCTGGTGATCATGGGTGACTTCAGTCACATTGAGATTTGTTGGAAAGGCCACACAGTGAGGCATACTTGGTCTAGAAGACTTTTGTAATGCATTAATAATAACTTCCCGATGCAAGTGATGGAAATGCCAACGAGGAAGGGAGTGCTTCTGGACCTTGTATTAACAAACAAAGAAGGTCTGGTCAGGGATGCGAAGGTTGGGGGCAGCCTTGGCAGCAGTTATCACAACATAGTAGAGTTTAGTATCATACAAGGAAGAAGCAAGGCAATAAGTAAGATTGCAACTCTGGACTTCAGGAGGGTTAACTTTGTCCTCTTGAAAGACCTACTTAGGAGAATCCCTTGGGCTAAGACTCTAGAAGGTAAAGGGTCCCAAGAGAGCAGGTTAATATTCAAACATCACTTCCTTCAAGCTCAAGATAGGTGCATTCCTTTGAGTAAAAAAGTAGAAAAAAAAATCAAGTAGAGGAGGCAGAAGACCAGCATGGATGAGCAAGGAGATGAAAAAACTTAAGTGGAAAAATGAAGTTCATAGCATGTGGAAAAAGGGACTGGTTTCTTGGGAGAATTAAAGGAATGCTGTCAGGGTTTATAGGGGTGCAACAAGGAAGGTCAAGGCCCTCTTGGAACTAACTCTGGCCAGGGTAGTAAAGGAGAACAAGAAGGGCTTCTTCAAA
The DNA here is from genome assembly GCA_024605025.1 of Megaceryle maxima. Taxonomy (NCBI): domain Eukaryota; kingdom Metazoa; phylum Chordata; class Aves; order Coraciiformes; family Cerylidae; genus Megaceryle; species Megaceryle maxima. The sequence goes on along the minus strand of JANHGN010008074.1, from coordinate 182,488 downwards.
TACATCAGTGGTAAAAGGAAGACTTGGGAAAATGTGGGCCCGCTGCTGAATGATGAGGGACACCTGGTGGCAGAGGATGCAGAGAAGGTGGAGATACTGAATTCCTTCTTTGCTTGAGTCTTCACTGTTAAGACCAGCCCTCAGGAATTCCTGACCCTGGAAGAGTGAAAGCCTGGAGGGAGGGAAACTCTCCACTGGTCAGTGAGGATTGGGTTAGAAATCACTTGCGTAAACTGAACACACACAAATCCATGGGCCCTGATGGAATGCACCCACCATGTCATTGCTGTACTACTCTCCATCATTTCTAAAAGATCATGGAGAACAGGTGAGGTGCCTGAGGACTGGAGGAAAGACAATGTCATTCCAGTCTTCAAAAAGGGACAGAAGGAAGACCCTGGTAATTACAGACCAGTCAGCCTTACCTCCATCCCTGGAAAAGTGATGGAGCAGCTCATTCTAGCAATCATATCTCAACACATGGAAGGAGAGAAGGTTACCGAGAGTAGCCAGCATGGATTTACTGAAGGAAAGTCAAGTCTGACTAATCTGATAGCCTTCTGTGATGGTGTGACTGAATGGGTAGATGCAGGGAGAGCAGTGGATGTTGGCTACCTTGACTTCAGCAAGGCTTTTGACACTGTCTCCCATAACATCCTTGTGGGTAAGTTCAGGAAGTGTGAGCAGACAGTGAGATGGGTTGAGATCTGGCTGAACAATAGAGCTCAGAGGGTTGTGATCAGTGGCGCAGGGTCCATCTGGCAACCCATAACTAGTGGTGTTCCCTACGAGTCACTTATGGATCCTGGGGTTCATAAAGAAGCATGTGTCCAGCAGGTCTAGGAAGGTTTTCCTCCCCTTCTACTCTGCACTAGTGAGACCACATTTGGAGTATTGTATCCAGTTCTGGTCTCTCCAGTTCAAGGGAGACGGGAAAATACTAGAGAGAGTCCAACAGAGAGCTACAAAGATGATGAAGGGACTCGAAGATCTCTCTTAGGAGGAAAGGCTGAGAGCCCTGGGGCTGTTTAGCCTGGAAAAGAGAAGACTGAGAGGGGAACTTATTAATGTTTGCAAGTATCTGATGGGTGGGTGTCAAGTAGAAGGGGCCAGTCTCTTTTCAGTTGTGCCCTGTGATAGGACAAGAGGTAATGGTAGCAAAGTGAAATACAGGAAGTTCCACCTCAACATGAGGAAAAACTTCTTCACTGTGAGAGTGACAGAGCCCTGAAACAGGCTGCCCAGAGAGGCTGTGGAGTCTCCTTCTCTAGAGACTTTCAAGACCTTCCTGGATCTGTTCCTGTGTGGCCTGCCCTGGGCGTTCCTGTGTTGGCAGGGGGGTTGGACTCGATGATCTCCGGAGGTCACTTCCAACCCTTGCCATTCTATGATTCTATTTAGGCATGGGTCATAAAACTGGTCTTCATTAAATTTGAACCAGAAATAATATAGTCCATACTTAGTCAGTATTTACTCATGTAACGTGAATTAATGTCTTTTTGTGACATGATTTGAAAATATTAAAATGATAAATTATGTCATTCTTCTGTTACTTGTTTTTTTTAACCAAGTGTCCCATTTCAATACCTTTTGATATCTTATAGTCCCCTTTCAAAGGTCTTCTAGATGAGATCCTTTTGAGAGATTCATTCTGGTTTAAATTGTGTTTGGTGGCTTTGCAAATTTAGGAAGAAAAATATAACTCTTGAAGAAATGAGATCAGTGTCCTGTGAACTTTAGTTAAAATGCTGGATTCAGTGCTAAGCTGGAGCCTAGCTCTTTTGTAGGACCGCTCCTACAAGGTACAGGAAGGGAAATGCCAGAGACTTGTTTATTTGATATAATCTCTTAGAAGTGCTACTAGTAGTAATATACCTTGCTTTCATGGATGTTACTCTCTGGCATCTCAACACAGGTTAGTAAAAAGCAATTTTTTTCTTTCTTATGCCAAATAGAATACCCCCAGAACAGAACTTGTGTAATTCTTGGACTGCCAGAAAATTAAAATAGCGCTTCATTAACTCTTCCTTCAAATCTTCCAAAGAGCAATATCTGACAGGGGGGTTGGACTCAATGATCTTTGGAGGTCCCTTCCAACCCCTAACATTCTGTGATTCTCTGAAATAGATGGACTAAAATTGGTCAGGTGGGCTGCACCTTCCTCTTGTTACCTTTATCCTTTTTAGTGGATAGCTGTTCCCCAACTCCTTCCTCTCTTCCCCACAGTCCCTTTCCAGTAGGAAAAAAAAAAAAGGGAATCCTATGTAGCCACCACATAGGCATAGTTCCTGCATGCTGCCTGCTCTAAATTTCTAGTCATGTAAGTACCTTCTGCTAGTTTTGGTGTATTCTGCAGCTGTCTTTTGTGTTCATCTCATATAATTCAACATTTTTTTGAGTGCTGTTTTTATTCTTTTAGTTTTGTGGAGCCAAAGAAACTTTAATGAATATAGTTAACATATAACGAAATTCTACACATATAAACACAGGAGCACAAAAATATCAACACCTTTTCCATCTCCCTTCCCTGCTGGAGGCAGTTGAAGGCACTTTAAAAATGCCTGCAATAAAAAATATGTAATTAGAAAGAATTGCTGATTTTATTTTACTTCCACAATGAATTATATAAAGAAAATAAAATGATGCTTTATGTGAATGCGTGGTCTTGAGTCTAAAGACTGACTAGATAAAAAGTATTAAACTGATTTGCCTTTAAATTTTTGTGAAAGGGCAAAACAAGGGGAAATGTCCATTTGCTTTCTTGTGTCAAATAAGCTTTTACTGCTTTGTATTCATCATAGAGATTGAGCATAAAGAAAGGCATAGGCAAGAGAGCTGGAGTCTCTCTTCTGGTTTACATGTTAGGTCTCAGCTCCGGGTTTGAACTCTTCCAAGGTTTCTTGAATTTGGTGGATAAATCTTTGACTGGTAATAATGGCTAGAGGTCCCCAGCTGGTACCCATTTGCTTGCTGTATTACAGTTTCAGCAATGTCTCAATTCATATTAGCTTGTTCTGAAGTCTCTCAGATAATATTATCATTCAAAGACTTAGTAGTTCAAGTTTAGAAGCTATGTTGGTAGAAGCATTGAAATGTTTTAAGTAGTTGTTCCAGCTTTTTTGACAGAAGAGTATAAAAATGCCAAGAAGAGGCATTCTCAAAAGATTTATAGTGTCTTCTAGTTTTCTTTGAAAAAGAAAAATGAAAGATTGTCTTCCTCAGAATGTAACACTTCCATTTTCATTCCTGGAAAAAATACTGAAATGGAGAAAGAAAAATCTGGGGGAAGAGAGATGAGAATCGGCACTTACTTTACTTTTTGGAAGGGAAAGTCCGTTTTCAGACTCATACTGACAATATTTTGTGTATCTTTTCCAATCTCCAAGTAAAAGGAGAAATGATCAAGATTATTTTACCACAAGTTTAATACTTTTTTTCAAGTAGAGACAAGAATGGCTCAAGCTAATGAGCCACTCTTTTGACAGAGTGTGTAGTTAAATGGTCTTTCTTGCTGTGTATGTGTCCACTCCAGGAAACCAAAATCTTACACTGAATGGAGGACTAAATCTTCTTTTATGGTCTGCAAGAATAGCTCTTTTCCTAGGTTTGTTTATGACAACTCTGTCCATGCCTTGATCATAGCATTATGCTATGAGACATGTTTATACCAAGTCTCTGCTCATCTTCTCCTAGTGTTCCTGGCAAGCATTACATGACATTAATACTTTCATTTTATAGTATTATTTTGTAACTGTGACATATAATTTATGCACAATGGATTTCACCCCCTGAAAAGAATTGCCTAGAACTTTAATCTCCCTAAATTCTCACCCTCCAAGGTCAGTCTGTTGTTTGCAATAGTTACACTGTCTCAAAAGTTAATATTTATGTATTTATTAAATATGAATATCATCATTGTGCTTCTGAGTTTCTTTAGACCATCTTATGACATTTGCTTCCAGTGTTTTCCTTACTTGTGTATGGTACTTATCATCTGATGATACATTAATTTAAACATACTCTCCTTCCAATGTGAGTCAGTTTTGTACTCGTCACAGTATTACTTTCCAAACAAAACCCTTGTAACTTTAAAGCTCTTATAAGAAATCCTACATCAGGTTTTTTTCACATCTTCACAATTTATTATGTCCACTCTGTTGCTTTTTTCCCTACCCACCCTTTAATTAAATCAAAGGAAATTATCACCTTTTGGCAGAGTGTTTTTCTCATAAATATTCACATTGTCTGTTGTTCTGATTTAACTGTTAATCTTTTTTGTTTTCTTGTTTGTGCTGATCATCTTTAACCTTCAGCTATATACACAGTCTGCTTTGTGCTAATAAATAATAGATTTCTACAGCTAACATAAAACATATCCATGAATTTAGAAGTGTTCTAAACAATTAAAGTCTAAATGCACAGCTATGAATTTGACTTTACAGAAGGACTAGAACAGAAAGTCTGCCTTTATGCAAGCATATCAGAGGTTTCCTGCCAGGGGAGGAATGACTTATAAGGATAATCTTGATAGTCAAGGCCAGGAATGTAAATGTGCATTGTATTTGCCAGTATTTTTTTAAGTGACAGCAAGGTCATTTCTGATTTACTTGGAATACTTCACTAACAATTTGTGTGTTTAGGTATGTGCAATATGCATGAGATCTTTCTGCCTGGCTGTAGAAAACAGCTTATAATATGGGGGATAGGAATACATAGAATTTTTTTCATGGAGTCAGATGGCTGCTCCACAAGTTGATTGCCATTGGAGACCATAATTGGGACCTTTTATTTTTCTGCAATTTTTCATTGTATGTAGAAGCAGAATATAATTTTCTTTTCTTCTTACGTGTTGACATTAATCAAATCTGACATTGGAGAATTACATTGTGCCTTCCACACTCAATTTTGGAGCATTTTTATAGTCTTTTTACAGCTGTCTATGGAAGTTTCAAACTAATCCTGTTCATTAGTTCTTGAAATGATCTTGTGACTCTGCAAAAACTTGATATTCCATGTTAATTCAAAAGAATTGCTATCTCTGATGATTAATGTACTATTTTGAATCTCACAGAATACTGAATCTACACCTAAAGGCTTGTAAGCCCTGATGCTTGGTTCTTCCAGCTGTGTAAATGGACTGTGGTATGTCCTTTTTGGTTCATGAAACCAAATATCCGTACCATCGGAACCAGGGTCTTGCTGAGGTCTGCACATAATTCTCTCCCCATACGGAGATATAACTGGAGTATGATCAGAGAGCTTGGTGGTCAAAAGAATTATATTTGACCTTGTTTTATCATGAAATAGATGACTGTCTCAGTCACTGACTCTTACCTCTGTCTTTGACATTTGGACTAGCAGCTAGGTAGTTGCAGCTATGAGAAGATGATGGTGGAGCTGAAAATTTTGGTCTCTAGCATCTTAAATGGAAGTTACCAGCTCATTTGAGACCTCAGATAAGGTTGGATTCATGGAGGACTCGAGTCTTTTAGCAAAGATGACTTCTGTTATCTATAATCTATCAAATCTTAAATGTTTTTTTCAAGACTGTCATTGCAGTTGTCTTATTACTGTACTCAAGTTTAGTTATCTCCAGTGTGGTTCATATCAGGAGTACATTTTTACTTTGTTTAGTGAGTACCACTCTTCATATTTAATATTGTCCTACTAAAAGGCATTACAATTAACATTTTTGTCTTCATGTTCTGGCTGTGTATACCAAAGTCAGCATCTTATCTTTACCATGTTATCATTACTGGTGGTTTTATTGGCCAACTATAACTTTGTTGTGTGATAAAAGTTATCTTAGCACTATCTCCATAGCTTGACTGCTGTTCTGCCCAGGCAACTGAAACCAGTGCTAAAAGCCACTGAGTCTTTGACAGTTGCTGAGGAGATGTTCAGGTTGTTACATCTGGCTTTCAAATTTCGCTGTGTACCTCTCTTCTATCAGTCTTTGCTTTGCAGCCACAGTCTTCCCTTTCACTCCCTTGTAAACATGGTTGTATACTATTCCTTACTGATATGAGCAGCATAGCAAATACCTGTTAGCTTCAAATATATGAAACCTTAAGCATCCAAGCAATTACTTTTGCTTATTCTCATGATAGGTGGTCTGATTTTTTCCTATATGCATTTTCTCTCATATTGGCCATGTGATGAGGTAGTATCTGGGTCCCTGTTCATTGGGGATTAATCCTAACCACATCCGTCCTGTGTTCCTAAATTTAGTAAAAACCCATAAAACCCCCAATCTTGCTGTTACTGACTTAAATTTTCCTGAGCCAGTAGAGTTGCAGGGGTCTCCCCAGTTTCTGGAAGTAGTCCAAACTTCACTGAAGATAAAGGTCTTCAGGTAGATTTGTGTTTGGCTGGTTTTGGTTTTGTTGTATTTTATGATACCTATGTCCCTACAAGGGCTCAGAAAGAGATCCTACTGTGCAAAGTACCTTATTGGTATAAGATTGTTTGGTTTGTTTGTTTGTTTGGGTTTTTTATTTATAATCTAAATATGTTGTAAATCGATTTATATCATTATATCATCTCAAGGCTTGACACCCTGTCTTTCGTATATGTAAAGCATTGATATAAATAGTGCAAGAACTTCTAACAAAAGCTAGGAAGATTTCTCTTTCAATGCAGTGTGTTTTGTAGAACAGTAAGAACAGAAACTTTTCCTACAACAGGAAAAATAGAATTAAAGAGGAGCTTGTGTTTTGTTTGGGTTTTTTTGTTTGTTTTTGCGTATATGTGGTTTGAAAACATCTTTTTAACAATTGATTCTATTTCTTCCTAATTTAGAAGTATCTGAGACAGTACTGGGGCTAGTTCAGTACTGATTAACTAATAATCCACATATAAACTGTCATGCTATCCCCCTGTAGTTACTTGGTTTCCTCCCGTAGTTACTTGTTTGTGATATGTAGATACTGCTTCAGTTTATCAAGGCTATGAAAGCTAGAACACAAGACTGAAGAAATCAGCAAATACCCATCTAATTAAATCTAGACACTTTTCAATCCTTTTCAGTTTTAAATAGGAAAAGATTTCAAAAAGAAGAGGATTAGAGGGAGGGAAAACATCTTTCACCCTCCATGTCACAAAAAAAAGGAAGAAGAACGACACTTAACTTGAATTTCACAGGGATAAATGGTAATGAATTTACTTATCTATGAAACATTCCACCTAGTGTTAACTTATAATGCTTCTCAAAATGAGTGCAGGCTGACTATAAAGGACCTTAATTCTCAAGAAAAGGCAAGGCATAATGCCAAAATAAAGGGCATCAACTTTTTTCTTCATTTCCAGTGACAAAGGCAGCGCGGAGACATGCTAGAGGCTGTAATCCAGAAGGGTAAACAAAGCCCTTACTTGGTATTAATTAAAAGGCCTGAGAATGCAAGAAGCTTGAGACACTTAAAAAGGAAACTTTAATTGGATTAGCTACTTAACAAGTTTCAAGTTTAGATTACTTGTTTTTGAGGAAAAAAAAAGAAACGGGGAGATGAAAGGTTCATTTGCAATAGGAAAGTTATAAGGTAAAATGACATTGAAAAATACAATCATATCTTGCCTGTGTTTATTATATCTTTGGATAAAAATAGCTTATATGTGGTCTTGGCTGACCAGTAAGTAATACATTTAGCTATGGTTAGCTGTGACTTGTTTGGGGATGCAGGCGAGGGGTTTTGGTCTTTGTCCAGGAATCTTTTTCACAGTGATAAAATCCGCAAACAAAAGCATTCCCTGTGATGGTTACCAAAGTGACAGTACCGTAGTCTTTGTAGTGGGAAATTGAAAAATATTGATTTGGATCTGAACTTCAGAAAGCCAATCTAGGCATGTTTTTGATCTGAAATTCTCATTCATCCACCTGGATGGATGGGACCACTTGCTCGACTACAACTGAAGATTTCTTTCTTGGAATAAAGAGATAAATATTTCTTCCGTTACAATGAAGAGATCCCTGTGTGAGGGTCTGCTCTATCATTAGGAGTCAGAGTGCAGACACCCTGTGCTGTGGAGAGTCTTGCAACAGCAGCAGAATATTAATGCAGGCTGCCACTGTACGGAGAATTGGAAGCCCGCAAGTACTACCTCTAAACAGGAGTTTAGACACTGCCCTCAAAGATCCAAAAGCTAAGAAAAATTATAGCAAGCACAGACACATATTTCAGAAAAACACAGTGATGTCTTTACTCAAATAAAATAACATGATATGTGATCACAGTCTAATGGTCTAGTTTTAAAAGATTGTATTTTCCATGGGTGACTCCTTTTATCCCCCCTGTATTTGAAACAATCAAACAACTGAATCAAGTCAATCTCTTTGCAGAATCTACTGTGTTTTCTACTACATGAGTAGAAACTTTGGCATTTGCATAGCCTGAAGTGTGACTTGAACAGGAGCCAATAAAAGCAAAGTGCAATTTTTCAGATCTGCCTGAAGTATGAACAGCTGGGTAATAGAAAGCACACACTCTGTGTGATTGGTATTGAATCAGTGCTGATGGGCAGAGTTGTGCACAGCCAAAACTAGAACTTGAGTGGGCGATGTGTTGAGCCAGCCTCCTTTATGGAGATGAAAGTTAAAAAGATGTAAGGGACTTTTATAGGAATCCGAAAAATGGAAACCATGTTCAAATTACAATACTCTGAAAACATGTCTTAAATCCAGGAGAATGGAAAGGACATAAATTCCTGAAATCAAACAGTTTGCAAAAGGGGAAGAGAAAGCTATGAAGGAAATCAGCTGATCCTGTGAGGAAGGATTGGACATTGCTTCTTTCCTGATAGCTCAGTTTGGAATGGTACAGTGTTTTTTGAAGCATACACAACTTAAATTCATTGAATAAAATCTTTACATATATAACTCTTCAGTTTTATAGAACAGGGCTTCCATTTGGGTTTCAAAGGACTGGTGGTGGATGACCCCATTTCAAAAAAGTGAGGTGCAATGTACAATTGTTTAAAAACAGACATAACACATTAAGACTTCTTGATGGGAGGTGAGTTCCAGTAAAAATCTGCTATATGATTTCATCCTGCTCCTTAATTGGTGCCATGCAGATAGTTCTACTGAAGGAGTAAATTGATGCCTTTTAGTCAAGACAAGCTAACACAGAAAGCTATGTCAGCATGCTGAGTAAAAGCACGGTAGGTTAGGAGAGCTGTACTGGGAAGTATGGCTGTTATATGAAGTCTATAAGCCTATTAGTACACTTCTCCTGAAGATGAGTGAAATGTAGCTACCAGGACCCAATAAATGCCTGATCGACTTTCCAAACTGATTGCAGGGGGAAGAAAGATACCTGATAGCACTGTACCTTGATTGTATTTTAAAATAACTTCTAAAATACATTACTTGCCATTTTAAAATGAAAATAAGAAGTAGCATTCAGTACATGTCCAGAGACTGCTTTAAAGCCAGGAGGATGTTATAACAGTGTTCTGAGCTCTTGTACAGTAAAGAAGTTTGTATGGAAGTTCACCAAAGTTTAGTTGAGTATTTGTATGGGTGGAGGGGTGTTTGGTTTTTGTTGGGCTTTTTTGTTGGTTGGTTGTCATTGTGTTGGGGTTTTTTTCTTCTTCTTCTTGGTTTTGTTTGTTTTTGTTTGCTGTTGTTGTTGTCGTCCCAGGACTGTTACTTTTATGAGACATTGAGATACAGCACCTAAGATGGCTTAGGTTTTCTCTTTCCACTACATGGCTAGTCTCCATTTGTCTGACAGTTGTCTTTCCTTGCTCATTTTAAGAGCTGTCTAGTATCAGAATGTCTTTTGTATGCAGGAACTTTAACTTCAAAATCAAATCCCCTTTATGATCTCACTGATAAAATAATCCAGTTCATTTAATGTTCCTCCCTGCATGGTAGACATTTGCTAATGTAAATTATTTCCTGAACATTTGAGAGATGTTCAGAAATTTGCAAGAGCAGAGACAGAACTGGAACATCATTTCCACAGCTCTCATTATGTATGTAATGAGTACTACCTCCTTATCCAGCACTGATGTTCTTCCATTTAAGAGCCTGCTTATTTCATGGTTCTGCTTATTCACATTGTTTTCCTGGAGTTTATATTTAGTTCTTTTTCCAGAACAACTGTTGTAGGTTTGGTGGTTTTTTGTGTTTTGTTTTGTTTGCTTGTTGTTGGGTTTTTTTGTTGGTTTGTTTTTATTTTCTAAATTGTACACTTCTTAGATGCATTTCCTGCACTGAGAAGTTTTGGGCTATATTGTTTATTTCTTAGAGGGGGGCTTTGCATATCATTTTGTTTACAAATGTTTCCATGCATTTCATGTCAAGATGGTATTTTTTACTCTTCTTTCCCTTTTCCCATAAATAATATAAGTTATTCTTTTCAGAGACCTCATCTATTCCCTAAATTTCACTTTGAGGCAAGGGGAAATGTTATAATAACACATTTGGGTTCTTGAAGGGCATTATCAAATCTTCCTAAGACTCTTAGTGCTGTCTTACGCTACTAGCCTGAAGTTAGTGTTAACAGCCTGATGTGTCTTCCTATGTTGAGGTACATTCTTACTCAGTTTTTCTTTGGAAATTGGGTAAAACTTCTACAGATCAATGTCTTAATTTCTTCCAAATGCTATTTCAGATATAACTTTGAACAGGAAATAAAAATTGGAATGTTTTGATTTTATTCAAAAACTCCACTGAATTAATTTCAAGGGAAAAAAAAAATAATCCCAACACATTCTAGTTTCAGTCACATCAAAAGTCCTAAAGCATCAGTGAAGTAATATATAATATCAATTGAAAAATAATTTGGAGAAAACAGTTCCCAAAATCCTAAGTGATCAAAGTCTCTCCTCCTTTTCAGTGCAGTCTTTAAATGTGACAGTCCACTGTTTAAAGAGCTTTGTTTTGACCTTATTCACACTATTCATGAATATATTATTAACATCTTTTTATATGGCTCAACTGGACTCCTTTCATACTTGTTCCATTGTCTGTGTAAGTGCAGGTGACCACAGCTAGATCAATGTGCTAATCTAGGATACTTGATTTTTTTGTCATAATTACCATTTTTGTCTCTGATGTACTTGATAAAATCTAAAATTTGATCTTGAATGCAGGGTGGGTGAGAAACAACAAAAAACAAAGCCTCAAACTTTAGTGGTTTTATGGAATTGGGACATCTTACTTGATCAGAATTGGAGCACTAATACTCAAACTATTAATAATACTAATAATAAATTCAGACAGCCAAAGAACACTGAAACAATTGTGTATCCTGTAGGATCTGGTTTTCTCTGTCTTCTTCCAAAAGGGATTTATCTAAAGCTGGAGAAATCTCTACTGTTAAATGAAATAGATTAATCTTTGCTATGAATTTGTAATCATACTTGAGAAGTAAAAATGCTTTCAACAGAATTAAAATTGGGTTATTGACAACAGGATTAATAATTTACATCACCAAAAAATCTCTTCTGCATCAATATTTTTATAACTGTTTAAAGAAGTTGCTAACTGAGAATATAAGTATGATGAACAGTAACTGCTACAGTTTTTTTTCTCATAACTAAAAGCAGTAGTGCTTTTCTGTTTTTACTGTCATAATGCCACAACTGTCTCTTCCTCCCAAGAAGTGTTGTACCATTCATGCCACAATTTTAACTTTCATCTGCTTGGTATTTCTGCAAAAATAGCATCTATCTATCAGTGTTATTTTTAACATTTTTTTTTCTCTAATTACATAAAATAAAAATTAAACTATTTAAGTTTAAATAATAGGGAGGTGGAAGAAAAAGTCTTAAGCTGTCATGCTGAAAGAAAAATGCTGTACAGACTGCCACAATGTAGCAGTACGGGGTTTTCATTATTTGATTCTGTCATGCAACCCAAGTAATAGAGAGCATTTCAAGTGCAATAAACAATCTCTCATGCAACCAGAGCTGTGGTTTAGGGTATGTAAGAGCTATAAAGATATCCTCTGCTGGAAAAGAAATGTTGTATGAGGAGTATTTCAGTTAGTTTCTTTCTTCCATGTTCACTTTCTCTCATAAATGAATATTGCTTCTTTATTCTACATTTCTCTTTTTTTCCTTTTCCTTTGCTATTGCGATAGTAAATTATGTACTGTATTTCTGAGTTCTGAGATGTTTACCCATTACTCATGCTTTCTGTCTCTTTTTTATTGATATATATATATATATATTTATGAGAGTGGGGGGAGAGAGAATGCAGTTAGTAAGTTCCTCTTTAACGAACAGGGCGATGGAGTGATCAGCCTGACATTCATAGCAGTTGAGATTTCAGTCACACCTTTCCCTTTTTTAATGTATTTGGTGAATTGTCAACAGGTTTGGGAATTACTCTGATTAACAGCTTTCACTTACGGAAGGATGACAGTGTTTCAAAATAGTTTTCTTTTTTTTTTTCCCCCTGTTCTGCATCTGAGACACCTGCTTTATGTGAGGGATGGAAGTACAATTTTGGCCAGATCCCAAAGAAGCTGCGTTTGAAAGAGCCTGAATAATGGCACTAACATCCAGGTGGTGTCTGGAGTGGTAGAGGTGATGCTGTATGCTAGTTAGTAAGAAGTCAGCATTAAATCCTCTGATTTAGAGGGGAAAAAAAAAGCTTCAGAGAGTGAGGAGGAGATGAGCTGCTTGGGCTGTAGGTAATCCAGAGCACTAGGGTGCCCTGGAAACTGGGTTGTTTCCTCAGATCAGAGGGGGGTGAACATTCCCATAGCTGGTGGCTTGGTGAAAAGGAAAGTCTCTGTCAGTGGTAAAACAGCTGTCTTCCTCAAAGCACTTGCATCCACAGAGGGCTATCCTATACCCGCTACATATGATTTCTGGTATGAAATGGATGTCTCTTCCTTTAACCTCATACTCTTCTCCTGGCCAAGCTGATATGTGGTTTGTTGGGCTGCACTTTCCTTCAGTACATGACAATGCTGTTGCTGAATGCCAAGGCTGCTTTCTCATCCTACAGAAGTTCTCAGGGTTTTTTTTTTTTCTGTAATGGGACTGGTCAAAGACCTTTAAAGAAATCTCTGGAAAAAAAATCAAGCCATAAACTGGGCATACTGCAGAATAGTTATTAATTTGGCTATTAGGCATGCAATATGGGATCTTTGGGTTCCCAAATTGCTTGTACAAAGAAGTTCAAAGAAAAGGGTGGCGCTTTCAAGGTGGAATGACTTGAACTTCAGTTTCTCCTAGCTTAATTGAGATTCTTTGTGCAGGGTGACTGACAGCAAGATAGCAGCAGTCATAGATTCTTTCAGCTACCAAAAGTGTCATCCTGGACCTAAATCACCAGTCAGCTGACTCAACTCATAAGTGACTGTGGAATATTTTAATTTTTAAAAGTCTCATCCAGTTTGAAGGCTGCTGAGAGTGTTTGATTACAAAAGTGTAAACAAGCATTTTGAGCCAGATGGAGATATCAATTGCCTAATTATTCTTAGAAATTAAACCATGTGTGAATATGGGCTTAAATCATTAACATTAAAGGTTACATTTCTAGAGTACTGCCGTAAGATTTGTGTATCACTTACCTGCCATTTAAAATATGTGCAATAGATCTTCAGTGGAACTTGCACAACATGTTATTTGCCATATGTTATTTCTCTCTGGGTGGGATGAAATAAACCTCTGCTTATATATGAAAGCTTGCCATTAAAACTAATTTGATCCCTTAAGAATTGAGAAAACATTCCTGAGTTCAGGGAAGTAGATAGGCAAATTCCAAACCTATTTCCTGCATCTGAACTTCTGGAAGGATGAAACCCATCCGTGAAGGATGTGGTATTCCAAAATGGTCTTGTTTATTTGTGATGCTTCAGATATCAGAAGATGCTTTGTGAAAGAACTGCCTGATACACAGCTTTTGCCTTACCCTGGGAGGCTCCATGAATTTGGCGAGTGTTGCTGAATGCTGGCAGGCATCGTTGGGAGCCAGGTCCTTGCTTTCGCTAAGGCTTAATTAAAATGTTTCTTATAACCCTAAAATTACAATTTTATAAGACAAAAAGAATTTGTATGCCTGAATATTCTCTTCTTATATCTGTGCTCCAGCCACAAAACAGGAGCAGGACAGGACATAAGGTGAAACAGACAAGGTTATGTGGTCCCTTGATGATCAGTAGAGTTGATAGACTGCTCCAGCTCCTGAAGAGCACTGCTTGCATTCTGCAAGATCTTGCTGTTTATGGGGATTAATTAATCTGGAAGTAATGCACATTTTATTCTGAGTACTTTTTTTTTTTTTTTTTTTTTTTTTTGGTGGGGTTTCCACTCTGAATTCTCAGTAGCTCTTTCTGTTTGCTTTAGCCTTTTATGTCAAAGCACTTCCTCATTGAGCATACAGGAAAACATTAAAAATAGCACAGTTCTGGCCAGCAGATAGATCCATACGTTATGGAATTCATACAGTGCTCTTGAAATACAGCCTTGGAGAAGGAATTTATCTCAGTCAGACTACTCTTACTTACATATGTGATATTAATGATTATTGTGTCTGCAGTGTCTCTTAAATTATAAATGTTACTGATGATGAATTAAGATATTATCATTGTAAATTAAGTAATTACAGTACCTTTGTAATGGATGTTTACAGGTGTGCCCTTTGGAAGAATATTGCAATGTTCCTTTTATAATTTTAATGCCTTTTAATATTAATTCTTTTTAGTGATAAGGTCTTATGTAATAGTCTTCTAAATTGTTAGAAAAAGATAATTAATCTTTACCTTTTTTTGTGACGGTTTGTGTGGAAAACAAACTACAATGCCTGGAGTGAGAGTAGAGCGTGTTTTGGGGGGGGGGGGCTGGCAATTTGTTTTCAATATAGGGGAAAAATATTAGGTTAAAAAAGTGCTTGTCTATTGTAATCATTTTAATTCACCTTCTCAAGTGGAGTATTTGGAACT
>JANHGN010008074.1:121045-150252 GCA_024605025.1 Megaceryle maxima | reverse complement strand
CCTCTCGGGAATTTTTTTTTTTTTTTTTTTTCCTTTGTCTAAAAAAATCTAGTAATTATTTTTTTGTTTTTTTTTTTTTTTTTTTTTTTTTTTTTTTTTTTTTTTTTTTTTTTTTTTGGTGGTCCTCCCTCTTCTTATGGGGTGATACTAAAATGCTCTATCAACATTATGTAAACTTTTGCAAACACTGAATACAAACCTGATAGGTTTTGTATTTGTTTTTCTTCCCCATTAGTTATTTATAAATCAAAGTAAATAAACTTAATATTCCTCCTCCCTTCCACTCTAAACTCGGAGTGGTGCTATGCTCTGCTGAGCAGCCACTGTGTCTCACACCACCCATAGCTCTGCTTCATTGGGGACTGTGATGTTGCTTATGTATAAATAACATGCATGATCATTTAGTAGGGACTGCAGTTTTGGATGAAAACAGACTTATAAATGCAGGTTTGTTATCAACAGGCAACACATTTTAAAAGGTAATGGTGTGCCAAATCAGTACATAGTTTTAATTTAAATAAACTCTACTAAAGAGTTCAGACATGTTAATTCAAAGTTGAAATGAAGCTCTGGTGCTTTTGCAACTCCAAGTAACAAGCATCTTCAGTGTTTCTAGAGGTTATCTTATTTTGGACTATGACTGAAATTAGGCCACATACTTTAATTCCTTTCCACCTTCAATAAATGTAACTATCTTCTGAAAGTTACTTGCAGCAATGGTGTAATGGGATTAAAGTAAAGTGTGTGGGTTTTTTTACTGTACTAAACTGTACACAGTTGTGTGAAGCTGGAAAAGGCATTTTTGATTGGCAGAGTTTTGAAACATCCAGCCGGATGACTTTTTGGCTCAAACATCCCACTGAGAATAGAAGATTCTGAAATGAGAAGGAGGTGCTTGACTCAGTAAAATTGTTTAGTTGCCTGCTTTTTTAGGATTTTAGCTATCCCACTGCCTTTTGGGGGGAATATTTATGTGCTTAAACTTAGTTCTTAAGAATCTTATTAAATCTAGGCTCTGGTTAATGTTTCTACTACACACTGCATAAATTAAACTCTCATCCTGTTCATGCTCTATTGCACTGCGTTGCAATGCCAGTACAAGTTATCAGCTACACAGAAAGTTCTATCCCTTAATAAGAAAATAAATTTTTTGGTTTAGACTATAATTATACTTAAAATCATACCAAATTTTAATCTCTTTTGCTTTTCGAACAGCTTTGTTTGTAGTGTGTTCCATTTCAGGCTTGGTTCCTCCCCTTATTGGAAGACTTGTTTACAGTATAAAAGTGGAATTAGCTCATTCTTCTGCGAATGCAGTGATTAAAATAGAGCGTATTATCACTAACATAGATAGCTCAAGGTGAATGAAATGGAATTGGCTGTTTTGCATGGCGAGTTTCTGATTTTTAATTAAAGTGTTTGAATTCTGTTCATTGCAAATGGTAGGCTGCACGCCTTGGCTCATGATAAATGTAGGTACTGGGCTGGGACGTCGGTGCTTTTGATAAGAACCCCGAGGGCTTTTGTCCCAAAGGTCTTTTCCATGCTTGCCTTTGTAACCATTTTCATGCATGAAATCTCATCAGGCCTCAAGAAAGTATCTCATTTTGCTAGCACAAACCTTGCTATTAAAGGGACCCTTCTGTCCAACTTCCACCTTTTTTTCTTCCTTTTTCAGTCTTATTGAAACAAATTTTGAAATGCATGGTCCTTAGTATAGCTCCTCAGACAAACCACCATGTCATTTGTCCACTTCTGGCAGTATGTCTGAATTCTATTGAGAAATAACTTATGGCAGTGACATGAAATTTCATTTCCAGTACAAGGATGAAAGTTCTTGCTGGTAGATTAAGATTTGTATGGTACGTTCCTCTTAACTCTTTCAAATAAGTTCAGTATTTACATATATGCCAAATAGTATCGCTGAAAGATGTAGTAGCATCTTAACAGCAATTAATCCAATGATGCCAGTAACGAGGGATTTACTTAGAGTGTATTTCTGTAACAAGGATATCTTTCTGTACTTTGGAAAGCAAGGGGAGCTTTGCTTGTTCTGCCAAAACTGGCTGCGAAAGGTGGGAATTGATAGTGTAAGTCTGCCAAAGGAGAGGCCATTTTTATGTACCCTGTATTTAGACATGTTTATGATTTGAGAAAGTGTTAAGGTTCACCATTTTGAAGACAATGCCACTGTATAGCCTTGATGATTCAAGAACACTCAAATACTCTGCTTTGGAGCAGTTTCTCATGTAATACTGTGAAGCACAAGTGCTCTGATGAGGTTCTTTTGTATTTTTTGCTTGGTGTTTAGATAACAGAGAGTGTTTTACTCCATCTTATAAAACTTCTGGCATCTGATGCTTAAAATGCCTGTTTGCTGTGGCTAGGTATGGTAGATACAGAAATAGTGAAAGGGTTGTTTAAATGTTTTCCTCAAAAATAAAGTTTTTTTGTTGAATTATGGATACCAAATTACAAACAACTCTTTCATTAAGCAGCTAGTTAGGGACTTCTAACCCAATTAGGACTTTGAATTTTTGCTGATTACAATTTTCTTTCTTTCTTAAAATAGAGCTAAATTAACCCAGATGAATTAGCAGGTGAACAACAGCAAACCAGACAATCAGTAAATGCATTAGATTGGAAAGATCCAGAAGGAACAAAGATTTTTCCATTCCCATTTAAAAACCATGCTAAAAAAAATTAGGCAACCCTATCTTCCCACTTTATTTAAAAAAAAAAAAAAAAAAAAAAAGGAGGGAGGGAGGGGTGTTGTGGGCTTTTGTATTCCCCAAGATCCCTACCTATTACAGATGACTTTAAATGCAGGATATTTCTGTTTGATAGTTTTTGTAGTGTAAAGGAAAACTAGACTATGCTGACTTGAAAGTGGTTTGGTTTAGATCTTCTCAGTCTTGTGGGATTTCTAGTTCCTTTTCTGTTTTTCCCTTCGCAGCCATAATTGGGCTGGGCTGGGGGTCCTATCAAGAGGGAGCTCTGCATTTCATTAAAATTGTTGCACTGTCCAAGTTTCTGTCTTTCTTGAGGCAAATGGCTTCTTAAAATGTTATTAACATTACCCAGATGTTGACAGGTTGGCATCCTTCAAGTTGTGATATTCTTTGAATAATTCTTAGATCTTACCATTAATAGTCCCAGTGGCCTCTTGGTTTCTGAAACCCCCATATTGATTCCATCAAATCAAAACAAACATTTGTTTTCCTTAAATAAAATTATTGACTCTCATGGAGCTCAGAGATTTATGGACCTATCAAACTACATTTATTAAGGGTTTTTCTCTTATGACTGTAACTTATTTCCACTGAGGGTCTGTTTTGTTGATTCATATCCCATATGAGTTTCTTCCACTGAAATGTCTCTGCTTCCTTTTGTGCTTTAATTGGTTTTGTTTTTTCCTTGTGGTTTGTGTGTTGTTTTTTTTTTTTTTTTTTTTTTTGTGTTTTTTTGGGTTTTTTTTGTTTTGGTTTGGTTTTTTTGTGTTTTGTTTTGTTTTGTTGTTTTGTTTTGTTTTTAGTTTGTTGTTTGTTTTGTTTTGTTGGTTTTTTGGCTTTGGTTTTGTTTGTTTGGGTTTTGGGGGGAGGGGTTTTCTGTTTTGTTTCTGTGGGGTTTTTTTTTGGTTTGGTCTTTTGTCTTTGCTTTCTATTCTAGATTGGCTTCATGTATTATTTGTTTGTTTGTTTGTTTGTTTGTTTATTATTATTCCACTCCCTCTTCCTTTTATTTCCCTAATACTTCTACTCCCATTTGACCCACTTGTGGTGATTATTTTACTGATATCCTCCTAACCAGTTCTGATTGATTTCTAAAGATTTCACTCTAGCTTTCCAGGACTGAGTTTACAAGAAATACTTTTTCATTCTGAGCTTCGTATATATTTAAGTGAAGAACACATTATTCTGTATACATTGGTCTTCTATCTCATGCTTAATCACCAGTGCATTGATTAAGGATTTTTTTCCTACAACATCCTTAAAAATCACTTTTCACATGTTATCTTTCTGGACTGTGAGCACAGGTGGTTTTATTAACTAGATGCTGGCACAGAGATAATAAATAAAACAATTTTGTATTCATCTTGTTCATGCTTCTTCTAATGTTTTTAACATTCTTCTTTTTGCTTTATTTCTTTCATACTACCTGTCAGTTTTCACCATTACGAGATGCATCTAGCCAATGGATTTTTATGCTCAACAAATCCAGTGTAAATAAAGAAAAAATCAGATGATGCACTTAGAAGATCATTACAAATTCATTCTGTAATATTACACTGTCATGTGGGAAACAAGTACAAAAAAAATTGCATATTTTAAATATTAGTGATAATCTTAATTATAATAACTTCCAGTTTTTTTTGGTCATGTCAAGTAGTTGCTATTAACTAGTTAATGCTTTTCTAGCATCTCCGAAAGCCAAGCTCTGCTAACATTTCCATGAAAACGTTTTATCTTCTCTTGGCTTGAACAAGCAGTGTCACTAGAGGGAGCTTCTATTCATACACATGCATGCTGTCAAGGGCAAAAAGGATGAGAATTAGCATTACAGCCACCTGTAATGAATCACACATGGGTATGTTAGTGGTACTTTATGTCTTTTTGAAATTTTATTTTTGGTTTTTGGAAGCAAATGAGTTTAGGGAAATGCCTGTCTCTGTCTTTCAAACCATAGAAGTTGTTCTTGGTAGTTCTTAGTAATTTTTTTTTCTGTCTTTTGCAGTCTTACCCCTCTTCCCTCTAACCATTACGTTACTTCCCAAATTCTCACTAGATTTCTAGTAAATAATACTTTATCCTTATCAATCTTTCTCCATAACTTGCAAGTTGCAAACTTTTTCAGCTTCTTGTGATTTTTACTTTTCACTTTTTTAGAAAGCCATTATGGTGAAGCTCAACCAGCAGACCAGCATTCTCATGTGTCTCTAGAGTCCTTTAGGTTATTTTAGGCCAATAGAACAACCTTGGAGCTTAATTCTGTCATAACTACGAGGAAAAAAAGTCCATCTGGGAATCCTGTTACAATTGTAACTCACTTGCAGGTATGTCTTATAGCTCCCTGCTCTGTATCCTGTCCACAGAGAACGTGAACTTTAAGGCCTAGTTCATATTTTAGATTCTTTTTTTTTTTTCTTTTCATTTCTTCAGCAGAAATGATACCAGCAGATACTTTTACTTCTAGGGATGCCCAATGTGATATGTACTGAACTGCACAGGTTAATTAGTCACTATCTTAGAAGTTTTAACTTTGTTGGTGTTACCCAGCCCATATCCACAGACATTTTTCTGGTCGTAATTTATTCCTCACTTACTCAATGTTTTTCTTCTGCACTGCTCGAAAGGGTACTATCTGTGATGAAACCATGTCTTCATGGTGTTGAAACAACATAGTGATTTCAGAAGACTTAATAAATGGATTATGAATTTGTACCTCTAATCTTAGAGGCTATAACTGCATTACTAGTATCATTCTGAGCATATTAGGTCATTGATTGTCACCGTTTCCTGCAACAGTGTGGCCAGCAGGACCAGGGAAGGGATTGTCTCCCTGTATTCAACACTGTTGAGGCTGCGTCTTATATACTGTGTTCAGTTTTAGGCCTCTCACTACAAGAGGGACATTGAGGTGCTAGAGCTTGTCCAAAGGAAGGCAATGAAGCTAGTGAAGGGTTAGAGAACAAGTCCTTTGAGGAATGACTGAGGGAACTGGGGTTGTTTAGCCTGGAGAAAAGGAGGCTGAGGGGAGACCTTATTGCTCTCTACAACTACCTGAAAGGATATTGTAGCAAAGTGGGGTCAGTCTGTTCTCCCACGCAGCAAATGGTAGGATGAGAGGAAATGGATGCAAGTTGTACCAGGGGAGATGGAGATTGGACATTAGAAAAACATTCTCTACTGAAGGATTGTTAAGCATTGGAACAGGCTGCCCAGGGGAGTGGCTGAGTCACCATCCCTGGCAGTATTGAAAAAAACTTGCAGATGTGGTGCTTAATGACATGGTTTAGTGGCAGACTTGGCAGCTTTGGGTTTATGGTTGGACTCGATGTTCTTAAAGGTCTTTCCACCTGAAACGATTTTATGATTCTATGCTTACACTTGTTCTGCCTTCCATTTTCACTTATGTAGGAGCCATTTTCCTTGTATCCACAGGCAAATATAACAAGCTATGATAAAGACTGATGAGAACTGAAAAGCAGAAGGATAGTGAACTAATTGCTATGTAATCATGACTGAAAACTGTAATATTGGCACTAGGCTCAAACCTGCTCTCATTATGCTTCTTTAGATAAACTGCTGTCTTCCCCTAAAGTCAATTATGATGCTTTGGTATTGCAGTCAGAATTCGATGCTCTTGATGTCTGTCTTACAGTATGGCTGCAGAAAGAGCACTTTTCAAAACATGCAGTGTATCCATTCATAAACTTAGTCTGGAAGCTGACAGAAATCAACCTGGCTTTTCTACAACAGGGAAATGCCTCCAAGTATTTTCCTTACACAGTTGCTGAGCAGGTGGTGTGTTTTGTAAGGCACCTATTGAGAATGCATTTTCTCTTGATAAAATGCAAGAATAAAAGTTTGGCTGTCTCTTATATTGTTTTATTGTTACTTGAAATTTCTATGTGAAATAATGCACAAAATCTGTGTCTCTGTCAATACACTATTGCATTTGGACACAGAAGGAAATTGATTAGTGGAGACTGATTTACCTCCGTTGAAATTGAAATCCCAAGCTCTATTTTTTTCAGGTAAAACAGCATGCAGCCAGGGCTATCACTCAAAAGACTATAGACAATGATCATAAGAGTCTATACAGTTATATATATGGAAATTATTTTATGAACAGTGGTTGATGGCTGACCCTTTCTCCTAAGCACAAGTGTACACAGATGCCTGCAAGGAACAGTGAAGTCTCCCCATTGCACCAAATGTAGATACCATCAAAAATAATTTCTCATTTTATATCTAGATAGCAAAAAAATCTGACAGATTGATGACAAAAATTATTACTGGACTTTTTGAAATATGAACACTTCAGAATCAGAACACTTCAGGAAATCTTTCTACAACTATTACAAGTTTAGAACAAATTTTTTAGAGGGTTGACATGAACACGGTGTGTTACATCCCCGTGCTGTTCTCATGACTCTGTTAGAGGTATGCGTCTCATTTTTGGCATTCCTTCCATGGTTGCAATTAGCTTCCAATATGTCACACAACTATTGCCAGTGTTTCTGAGGTGCAAAATGGGAGGATGGGCTTCATGAGTTGGAACTAGTGACCTGGAAATTATTTCATGCCTAATATCCTGCATATTACTCAATGGTAAGCCTTCCTTTCCTAAATGTTAAATGAATGCTAAATGCATTTTCACTCCAATACATCAGTTTATGTAAGTAGTAACTAGGTTTAATTTCTGTGAGTCTTCTTGCTGCCTATACTGAAGTACAGATTGTCTGCACTACCATGATACAAAAGGTAATTCAGTGCATATGAATTAAGATTAATGTAAACTACAACATATCGATATTTTTATTTGAAAACGAGGCATTTTTCTTGAAAATACTTCTCATAAGGAATTATCAGCCAAGGCAATAAAATCTAACCTACTCTCAGAGAGTTTCAAGACTGGTTTGACATCTGCAGCAGAAAACTCTCTTAATCAACTTAGATTTGAGGGCAGGATAATGCAGTAGTTGGGCAAATACCTTCTTAAATTATTTAAGTGATATAAAATATCTTTAAATCAGGCATTGAGATATGAGCCTACCATCTTAATTTATTTGAAAAAAGGTACCAGTTATGTTCATTAGTTATTTAGCAAGCATTTTTCTCTAACTTGTTGGCTGTGGAAAGTTCTATCAGTCTTGAGGGTTTTTCTTGTACTTGTTTTCCCGGAGTTTTTATTATCTTTTTTTAATGTGTTTTTCCTCATATTGCATGTGAGACCTCCAAGTGTGAGGATTAATTAATAGGTCTTCATTTATGATTTCTGAGCATCAAGTATCACATGGTGGGCCTATAGATTTAAATTCCTCTTGAGAATTTTGGCATAAGGCATGCCACAATTTCATGTTCTTTGAGCAACATATGAAATCCAACTACAGAATTAGAGCAGTCCTTTTAAGTGTGTGTTATTTGTGGATATTGCATTTATAATAACACAAAATCAATGTTCCTTTGTTTATGTATTTCCTGTGATGATGTTTTTCCCCTATTTGACTGCAAACATTCTAAGATGGGCCATAAAATTCACTGCAAGTTTTACATGTTTCTTGCAAACTTGATTTGCTGTGTAAGAACAGTAATGGAGGGGAAAATTGCAAACTTTTCCTTGTAATAATGAAAATCAGAACTATAAGGTCCTATTTCTGGTCCTCCTTATTTTTCTTCTCAATGTGTATGTGCATGTGCTTCCAGTGCATATTGTCAACCAAACTGAAAGAAGATTCATGGATGCTGGAAAAGGCTCATTAATCAAACAGATGTAGTTTCAGTAATTATGAAATCTCCCTATTAAGCAGAAACAGTAAGTCATTAAAATATCTTCTCCAGCCTTTTGGCTAAGATCAAGCATAGAATATCTTCTCATTAGGATAATGGAGTTCAATAAAATGATATTCCATCATTCTACATAAGGGAGCAAAATGGAACTTTTTGGTTAACTGCAATCACTTAGTCATTCATTTTATCTTCCTCCAATCTTGTTCATTCATTTATAAGGCAAAATTAATTCTTCATGCATTCAGCCTACTATCCTGGCAAACTGCATTGAACATAAAAGTTAACTTTGTAAATTAAATTAAGGGTGGTTTAATGAAATTAATCCTGAGAATAAGATGAACAGAAGTGAGAAGTATTTGGTTTTCTCTCTTTTTTCTGGGTTTGGTTTTTTGTTTTTTGTTTTTTTTTACATTCAGAAGGATATTGATAAGTACAAATTTAGTTTTTTAAATTTGAGAATATATTGAAGAAAATCAGAGGTTCTTGACATAAATAATTTTTTTTTTTTTCATGGTCTTTTTCACTTTAATTTCCTTTATGCAGATTATTTCCTATCTGTTTTCAACACCTTCTGACTACATTTTTCTGGGAACTAAAGATCTTCAGTATGCATACTTGATTTGACTTATCTTCATTAGTAATTTATGGATTCAGAAGTGGAATATAAAAAAAAAAAGATCTTGAAAGGCACCATTTTATATGGCATATGATCTTAGAAATTACATGATAGCAGATTTTCCTTTTTCAGACTGGATGTACTTCATTCATAGTTGAATGAACGGACTGCACAGTTATACTTTTTGCCTCAAGCTTTTTGGTGATCTTTACCCAGCGTAATTCTGGATAAGAAATAGTGAAATAATCTATTCATCTGTAAAAGGAGAAGCCATGTGTCTTCAGTGCATTGTGCAGGTTATTTGAGTCTGATGAAAACTTTCGAATCTTGTTAGAGGCCTAAATATGAGACTGTCTTCTTGCAAAGCAGCATTATCACTGTGTTGATGGTGATTGACAAGACAGAATTTTTAAAGTTCCCAGCACACTACTGAATATGCAGATGTGAAAATAAATCATAATGCTTTGATGAAAGTATGCTGTTGCTGATGATGGATGATGCTATCCCAGGAAGAGCAATATAAAATGGTTTCTTGAAATGTAGAATAATGCACGTATTCACTATATACTCACTATAGAAAGTTCACATTACAAGTAGCTTGCCATAGAAATGAATAGTGAATCCTTCAGTTTAGCTCCTGATGTCAGAAAATGGTGCTGGATCCTGCATTTGCAGCCCCAGCTCAAACTAGAAGAGTTGCTGTCTAGAGTAGGCAAGTAAAGTTTTTCCTAGATTTCTTGAGATGTCTTTCCTTTCCTGACATACAGATATTCCAGTAGCTCCTCTGTACTCATTAGAGGGAGTGAGCTAAGCTCAAACTTGACAGTGTTTGTTTACAGAAATGACAGCATAATTAGGTTCCTTTGGTATCCTCTCAGTTTTATGGAAGAGGAATGCTGTCTGAATCCCATGTTTCATTCCACTGGGACACTAAGAGGTTATACCAAGGACAGATAAAAGCTGGACTTTCAGAGCTTTGTTCTGGGTGTGAATATTTTACTGAAGATAAGGAGTTAAAACATGAAATCAAAAGCTGACTATGTAGAATTCATTTTACAAATTAATTTGGTGTCTTCTGGATGCCCTTGAATAGATCTGTAAAAATATTTGATGCTTTTACACTGCATTTAGTCAACATTATTGTCATGAACTTGTGTGGTGTCTCTGACAAGCAACATATAGTCAACTCTGATATTTGATTGTTAAGCAGTGTGGTGGGTTGACCCTGGGCAGCTGCCAGGAACTCCCACCCACCTGCTCCCTCACTCCTGTCCTCAAGGAGACGGGAGAAAACAAAACGAAGCAGCTCATGGGTCAAGATAAAAACAAGGAGATTGTTTGTCAAGTACCTCATGGGCAAAATAGACTTAGGGAAAATTAATGTATTGCCAGTGAAAATAGAGTTAGATTGTGCAAAACAAATGCAAAAAAACCCTAAACCGCCTTCCTCTGATCTTGACTCCTTTTTTCCCAGGCTCAACATCACTCTTTCAGTCCTGACTCTTCTACCTCCCTTCTGAGCAGTGCAGGGGCATGGGGAATGGGGGCTGTGGTCCTATCTGATGACCCTGCCTTATCACACTGTTCCACTGCTCCAGCATAGGTTCTCCAAGACTGCAGATCCTTCAGGAGAGATCTACCTCCTTGGCAGGGGAATCTCTTCAGTGAGATGTCTGGACCCTCTCCTCCCCCTCTTTCTGCTCTCCCACCAGGTTTTGCAGTGCTCTTTCTCACTTTTTTTTTTTTTTTAATCCTTACCCTTCACCACTGGGCAGTGTTCTGACAGTGTTTTGCTGTCCACAAAATCAACAGTCCCCCTGCCAAGTCAAGGGCAACTGCAGCTGCTGTGTATTTGTAGGTATACAGATTTTCATATGTAATTACAACAGGCATCTTTCACTTTGAGCGTAATGGAAATTCAGGATCCAGATAAAGGTAGTAAACTGTCATGTTTGGAACTTAATATTCAGATATTTGATTAAAATTGGAGGGAATGGTCAATAATTATAAGTCACCTTCATTTTTTTAATATGCTAGTTTTACCATGCTGTTTTCCTTGGTTAACATGTAGTAATAATAAGGTTTTAACAAGCATAATTACCAAGTACTCTTGGCCTTAAAAATGCTTCAGTAGTATCCATGCATGATAATGAGGAAAGAATAATAGACAGTGCTATTGTCAACACCATTTGCATTTGATAATTAGAAAAAATCAACAATTTATATTCAAAAAATGCTACACAAACAGCGGGCTAAGCTGGACAGCTAAGGCTGTTGCAAAACATATTGGCTTGGATTGCCATAGCACATTAAAATAAGGTATGTCTGATAATTTCAATCAGCGAGAGAAGTGCTGTGACATATCCTATCTAAAAATCTGTCTTACAAAATCATATATATAGCATCCTCCCAGCCAGCTTTTAAGACATTGAATTACATTACTATTCTTTTTAATGAGTGTTTCTAAATAAGAATTTCTGATGAGATAAAAATAAAATGTATAAAAGGAAATAGCTTTTTGGGCCATCATAATGGCATTTGCTTTTAAAATAAAAGTAAAGAGAAAACAAACAACGTGCTCTTTGGGGGCACGTGAAGTTACCTGGAGTAGTTGTAACTGGCCTTCACAGCAGAAGGCAACAATGGTACACTGACCCTCTGCTTGATTAAGCCCTTCAAAAATTTATTTTGATCCTCATTAAATAGTGTTTTCTTCTGCTCTGTTTCTAACAGAATCTTCCTTCTTATCATCACAGTAACGCAACAGACAAGCATGAGTTTCTGTTTTTCTGTGGATGGCAAAACCGATTTGTTTTGAGGATGCTTAGTTCCTTCCAAAAACGATGAATTTTGCCTTGGACAATAGAAAGACTGAATATAGTAGTGCAGCACCATCCTTTCATCCTTTCTCTTTAGTCTTTACTAGTAAGACAGAACCTTTAGATCGCAATCAGCAGCGATGATCAACACAGCCAGTCAGTATCCTTTGACTTGCACCTTATGGTCTGGTCAGAAATAACTTTTCAGTTAAGTAGCTCTTTGGAAATGGTGATAAGGTCTGTTTGTTTGGTACAGAGGAATACAAACACAGTTTTGCTTTGGGGGCGGGGAAGAAGCAAAATTTATTTAGTCACGATACGCTTTATGTATTTTGGGTATCTGTTCTGTGGTATGTGTCCTGTGATGTTCTTAGGACAGAGAAGCCTGTAAGAGAAGCTTTTCTCTCAGTAGTAGTGCTTCAAGAGAAGAATTACAGCCAGAAAGTCTAAACTAAAATGAGCATGGGGCACTCTATGAAAGAAAATATTCAATGGCTGTAGTGTTTATCTTGATGGTTTTTTTGACATCATGGCTTGCTCAAGTATTCTGTGAAATATTAGTGAATGTTGAGTCTTTTTGATTAGACATCACCCTATTGACACAAAACAAAACCCAGACACCACTGTGCAATGATTGCTTGTCATCTTTTTCTCATTTATGTCTCCTTCGAGCCAAATGATAAAAATAATTCATATATTCACATATACACACATAAAAGTAATTCACACTACTTGTACTTTCATTTTTAAGGAAGAAGTATCGAATCAGAAATATGGTGACTTGCTTTGTAATACTCTACCTCCATCTGAATCCTACATGACATTTAGCAATTGGAAAGAGAGAAAATATTTATGAATAAATAAATATAATTCTTTCTTCTTAGTAAAATCTGATCCACTCTAAAATTTGGATATTTATTTTCTTGATCAAGTGCACAAACCATGGCACTTAACCATGCTTGAAATTGTTTGAAGTCAGTGTTTAATATGGCTTCCTGTGGATTAATAAAGACTAGAACTTGCTTTCCTTGCATTGGAGTTTCATTCCCTTTTAAAAAGAGCATAGAAGGACCTGCAACACTCCAAATCTGTATCTCCTCACAATAATTAAAAAAACTATCATAGAATTCTCACAGGCCCTCAAACCCGCACCCCCCCACCTCCTCTCCCATCTCTGGAGCCGGACCGGTCCAAGAGATATGTTGCCAGGGTGACAGCGAGGTGTGATGGATGGACAGAGAGTGGCTGTGGAGTGGCAGGGCCGCTGGTCAGTAACCCAGGGCTGTGTTTATAAGAAGGAAGAGGCTGTTTCCTGGAGCTAACATAATGCAGCTCTAAAAAAGGCAGGGGAAATACATCATGCGAGGGGAGCGCAGCCCTGGGAGGGGAGGGCCGCTGGGGAGCCCAGCACCAAAACGAACCTCCAGGTCAAGGTGCCTTTGACAGGGGCCTTTTTTATAGGCCATTTGCGTGAGAGTTCGCTGCTGTTTCTCTGCAGCCCTGACAGCAGCTCAAGGCCCAGCCGGGGTTTGGGGAGGGTCTAATCTAAACTCACCACTTTCCAGCCCTTTACTTGCAGGACCCGCTGATTTATTTGGAAAATAAATAATCATCACTGACTATTGTTTCGTTGCTGCAGAGTGACAGTTGTCCCCCCCACCCCTTGGTGTGGGTCTGTGCCCTGTCCCAGGGCAGACACTCAGAGGTGCAGGGAGCTGGGGCAAAACCCTGGTACAGAGGGAGCAAGGGGCTGAGTCCACAGCCCCCATCTGTCCCTGCCTCTCTGGGCCCCAGGAAGCAGCCATGCTCATAGACACAGTCCCTGCACGAAGTGGGGACCCAGGGCATCACTCATGGTACTTGTGGTGTCTGTGCTTGGCACTAGGACAGAGGTGATCAGCTGGAAAAGTGAGGGGACATCTCACCCTCCTTTCCAAATGCCATCTGCGGCAGTTTTCCTCCCTTCAGCTGCACCGCAGGTGTGTGGGGTCCTCATGCCAAATGCCATCATCTCCCCCTCTGCAGGGGCTCTGCAGGTGTGTATGCCCATTGCTGTGACAGCTGCAGGACTGTCCCCTGCCTCGTGTTGCTTCTGAACCCTGTGGCTGTGCTCCCCCTAAGGTCACCTCTGACAGAAGGTCTTGCTCCCAACCTAGAAGTGTGAGAGCTGAGCCCCCGTGGTGGGCTGGGACTTCACCACTCCCTCACTGCTACTGCTGCTCCTTGTGCTCTGTCCCACCATTTCCTCTGGGCCTTAATCATTCTGTCTAATCAGGGAGCAGTGCCCCAGAAAATAGTCCCTGATCTTAACATACAAAACAAACAAACAAACAAAAAAATCCAATTAAAGCATTTCAGAAAAGAACTTCACAAAATAAAAAAGAAGAAAATCCAGGCTCATTTGTCCCACCATTTTCTAGGTAGGCACAAGTTTTTTCCACTGCAGATGAGAAGTTACTGAAATGTTGAAAATCTTTTCTTCCTTCTTCTATTACTTTTATTCTTACAACCCTTCAATAGGGGCAAGTGATAGTGCATTTAAGGGTTTTTCTTTCTTTCTTTTACAAGAGTGCGAAAGGTTTGAAAAGTGTCAGCGTAGGAAAGAAAACATGAGAAAAGAGAGGAGGAAATCTAGTCTGAACATCAGGCAGTCTTCAAGCAGCTTTGAGGCAGGGAAAATGAAGACAGGGAAAACACGAAAACACCATGATTCAAATTTATGAACAGGTTTCTGGTTTAGAAAACTAAAATTAAAAAAAATGTTTCAAAATATCCCATAAAAAAAAAAAAAAAAAAAGGATTCCACAGAACAGTTTTCAATCTAATTCATTTTCTGCAAGAAAATTATCAATAATTTTTATCTGAATAAGTAGTATAATGTATTTTTAATAATAACAACAACAATAATGCCTCAATATAATAATAAAAATCCTTGTTTTCCACCTTTCTGATGAATATCTGGATTTGGTCTTGTCCTCATTGGTGGGGGAGTAATTTCTTTCTTTCAAGCAGAGCTTCATTTTTGGCTCAGGTTTTTGCTCTTGCCTTTTTTCTTCAGAGGAGTGCTCTGTCTTCAGCGTTGTTCATACTTCCCCTGATCTAATTCATGCAAATACTGCCACATGCACAAATTCCTTAAGGAGTTCAATATTAATCAGCAAATAATTGTTTCTTTGCAGCCCAGCCTGATTGCTGTCTAAAAGCCACTTACTAAATAAGTATTTGATGAGTAATTATATATTTAATGTTTGCATTGTTCTGAGTGATTTTTAACATTAGGTCTTCTCACCCACTTTCAGTTTGAATTAGCACATTCACGCACACTTACTTTTGAATTTGCATTCTGCTGGATTTTATACAGCTGTCTTTGAATGACTTTCAAAAAAACAATCCATATTTTGGAGCGATTTAGTTTTGTCTGACCTATCTGGCACAGCTGCCAGTGCAGGGAAAGGTGATTCGTACTCTGGAAGCCCCCATGCTGGCAGCCCAGGACAGTGCTGCCTCTCTGGGGTGACTTGGGATGTGGTGGTCCCTGAGCAGCCCCCATCCCAGTCTTGCTGCACATGGGGCTGCAAAGCTGCAGCCCTCTGAGATCAGCTGTGAGTGTGGGCTGGTGTTTTTTCAAAGCAGCACTTATTATTGTTTCCATGACCAGTTCTTGTTGGATTTGCATTGCCCCCCTCCATGGCACCCCTGGACATGTGCTGCCTGGAGGGGAAGTGGGGCTGGTCCCAGGGGACAGGGGGGGACACTCATCTTTCCAGCTCTGCAGATTAGAGCTGCCCAGCTTCTTTGCGAGCCTCCCCAGGCGGCCATGATATTTCTAAAGGACTTGTCCATGTGCCACAGTAAGCTCATTAGCTAATTCCCTTATTACACAGCATCAACTGAAGCATGTGTGTTTGGGCTTCCAGGCAGCCTCTTTTGCCTTTCTCCCTCATACCTCCTCATTACTCCCTTCCCTTTGTTTTAGCTAAGAAAGTGGGTTTTTAAAATTCCTGTTGGCCCAGCCATTTTGGGCTCATGCTCATCCCTCCCTCCACAGTGTCAGTTCCAGGGTACCCTCAGTGAAAGGGACTGTTGTGGGCTGGGGTTGCAACAGGCAGGACCCTACTTGCCCACTGGTGCAACGCAGCACTTTTGCCTCTGCCAAAGTGGCTTTTCAGTCCTGTTCACATTTCCATGTCAATCTTGGAACCCAGCTGGGCAAATGCACTGAGGGTTTGATTCAGAACAAGAAAGGTGTGGGAAGGTTCCTTGGAAGGAGGTTGCAGCATGAAGCCACCATGGTGAGATGCTCCTTTTTGGGGGGCTACCCCAGGTCTTGAGAGGAAGAGAGACCAAGCCTCTTGCCCCTGACCCTAAACCCAGCAGATGCTCACCTGGAGCCAGAGGTTCAGACCCTGCAGGGCCAAGCCTTTCACCCCCAGACATGGAGAGGGAGTCTTGGGGCCTCTTCCCTCACTGCCTGCTCTGGGAGAAGCCCGGTCACAACCTCTGCCTGGGGAAGAGGGACAGACTCAGCATCCCACCCTCTTCCTTCTGCGGGGCCACACGCCGCAAAACCACCTCGCACCGGCGCTTTCCGGCCCTCTGTGAGAATGTACAGTTTGTGGCTCCTTCATTGACTTTGAAGAATGTCCCTTTATTCACAATGTTATTTCCTTTAATCACTGTAAGGTTGCAGGAAATCTTCTTGGAAAATTGTTTCAGATTGGCTGGAATCACCGTACTGTCACAGGGATGGAAAACTCACTTGAACTTGTTTTTATTTTACCCTAAAAAGTCACTGTCCCCAGAAGGTTCAGATGAATTTGGATAAACATGTGAGTTCCGAGGATTTAGTTGTTGTTGAGCTAGCTTTTTTCCCCCTTCTTTTTTTTTTTTTTTCTACTTTTTTTTTTTTTCTTTTCCCAAAAGAACCTCTGTGTCTTTCCAAGATCCTGAGCTTTACTCAAGAGCAGGGGTGCAGAACTGAAGGAAAAATGGACTATTGTCATAAACAGATTGAAGACTGGTAAATACATCATTAAGAGCTGCAACATGGGAATAGAGATAATGAACCAGTAAGTGACAGCTTTGGCTGTCAGCTAAGAGCTGAAACAATCAGATTTTATTCTGCTTGAGGATATCTATGCTGGCTGACATGGGAAAAACAGAAGATGTGCTAAATGTTTTGTGGGACTTTAGTCCCATTTTCACATGAAATTCTTGTGAGCAATGGAGAAAAACATGGTGTAGTGAATATGTGAGAGCACAGCTGGATGGAAAACTGTATTGAAAGGGCAGTTACCAGTGCTGAACTCTCAGCTAGGGTCTGGTCCGCCTCTAGGGTTAGGCAGTGCCTTTATCAGTGACTTCTACCTACAGCACCAGCCTGGTAGGAACTGCAAGAGTGCTTTTCTTGAGCTGTTGGGGAAATCTGAGATAAACTTCTCAATAAGAACAAATATAAGTCTTTTCTATGAGTTGGGAAAAATGAACATTGCAGGCAGTAGCTGTGGAATGAGTAAGGTTGCTCTGTGGAAAAGTAGCTGAAGGTGACAGTGGGTCCCACAGGGAGTGTGAGCCAGCAGCAGCCAGAGTGAGGAGAGCAAAATCAGTCTGGGACATATAAACAAGCTGTTTGTAAGACACCTGGTGTGATCCCACTGCACTTAGAAAGTGTTAGACTGAATGCTGAATCCCACCTGGGGCTCAGCATTTCAAGTTATGGTTCTTGGAGAAAGCCCAGGGAAGAACAAGATCAGAAATTCAGAAAACATGACATACTGGAGAAGGCTGAAGGACCAGGGTAGCTTAGTATCAAGACAAAAAGACTGCAGGGAAATAAGATAAAAGTCTTTAAATGCATAAAGCCCTGCTACAAAGCACAAGATAATGGGCTATTCCTTATTTTTAGGGTGGGTAGAAGAAGAAGCCATAGGCTCACCCTGCAATGACTGTGGTAAAGATTAAAACTCGTTTTTCTTGGGAGCTGCCTTCACCACTAGAGGCTTATTTTGGGAAGAGTTTAGACAAAAGCTCCACCAGGAAGGGTTTGCCTCGTTCAGGGGCTGGCAGACAGGCTAGGTGACCTTTCAAGGGCCTTCCAGGCTTATTTTTTATAATTCTGTGAACATGGGTACTAAAAAGAGAGAAGATAATTTTGCCTCTAGCCAGTCTATTTGGGACTGGTCCTTGCCTGGTGTGTTTTGCTTCAGCTGTGAATGTCGTCCAGGTTTCCATCTTCTCCATCAGATTTTTTTATTATTCACTCCTAAGCTTCTTTATTTTCCCCACATTTTTTTGCCCATTTCTGTACACCCCTGTGGTCCTACCTTTCCTGTAATGGTCATATGGAGTGGTCCCCCTCAAGCCCTGCACAGAGAGACCTTCTGTTCCCTACCTGATGGACTGTATGCCTATACTTGGGACCCAAGAGCATCCTGGGGCACACCCCTTCTCACTTGTGAATTTGCCAGATGCAGACTCCTGGCATTGCAAGCTCATGTCTTGCTCATGGTTTCTCTCCCATCGAAAGGCCCCTGCAGGTCATCCGTGGGCTGAGTGTTTTTCTGTTTCTAAAACAGGACTAACAACCATCGTCCCACTCCATCTGTAGGTTTGCAGATGTCAACTGTTCAGCGTTTATGCTGAAGTCGTGCAATGGGAATTTTTCTATGCATATCAGTAACACAATGTATTTTTACTCATGATGTTTAAGGTTGGAGTTAGTTGTTAGATTACCTATGCTGATCTCCCTGACTGCCTCATCTTGTTACTTTTTCTGGATCCAAATAACTTAGGGTTTTGATAATGCACAGAAGCATCTGGTCTGAAGAAGCAAGGGAATTCATGGTTTGGTCTTACTTAATCACTGATGGTTAATCTGCTGGCTAATCAACATTGCTCAGAGAATGTATGTCGTATTTCTTATGCAGGTTTGTCTGGCTTTTAATTTCCAGCCATTGATTCTCATTCTGCCTTTTTTGGCTGGAATAAAAATGCTTTAGCACGTGGTATTTTCTTACTACGAGAGTACTTGTGCATAGCAGTCAAATTTCTTAAGCTTTTTTAAGAAGAAAACAGGTTGAGCTTGATTCTGTCACTGTGGGGTGCGTTCTCCTGCACTTGTGTCTTTTCTGTGGCTGTTTTCTGCAACCTCTCTCATTTCGCAGAATAATTTTGGCCTTGGGAGCTCTGGCAGTACAGCCCACTGGTTGGGGCTCAATCCCTCAGATTTTGGAAATGTTTGAAGATGTAGATCCCACTGCCTCACTGGGTCCCTGTGCCAGTGCTCAGTTCTAAACTCACATTTTGTCCCCCTGCTTCCACTCACATCTCCCCAGTCTGGCTGCAAGGATGCTATGTGAGATGCTGAAAACAGAGTGCGTGTTTGTGATCACATGTGCAGCTCTCATTTCTTCTACATCTTTCTAAAGTGGGGCACCAGGCTAGTGACAGTATCTCAGGGTTGGTATCCTGTCCCCTGCTGCATAAGACTCATAACTCCTGTTCACTGTGCTCCTTGCTCTGATGCCCAGGACTGCATTTGCCACATGGTCCTAGCATAGAGCTCACATCCAGCTGCTCACTGGGTGCCCTGGGACACCAAATCAGCCCCACTCAGCACCAGGGCCCTGCCTTATCCCCTGCAACCCAGTGGGATAGCTAACTTTCTTCAATGACACATCCAACTCAGTGTTCAGCTCAGTCAAAACCCATGACCAGGTGACTCCATCATGTATCATGCGCCAGACTGCAGCCAGTGTTGGCAGCAGCAAGTTGGTGCTGACTCTCAGCTTGCCTGTGCCTGTGTTGGGTACCTAAAGTCCAGCTCTGGCCTTTCTTGACACCATTTCAGCAACATGTCCCTCCTGAGAATAACTTCTGAAGACTGGTTGGGGTGTAGGTAATGGGTGGGCAACCAGCATTAATTACGACAAATACTTAACCAGAATAAGCACCTTGCAGATGCCCAAGGGTCTGACACCAACAGCCTCACTGCTCCCAGTTTCTCTGAAGCCACAGCTTTTGGACCTTCAGGCAGTTTGAGTCCCTGCTAGAGTCTCACAGAGAAACCTCTTTGTCTCCCATTTTCAAGTAAGATTCCCTCAGAAGATCCTATGAAGACAGCTGTGGACTAATAATATCTTCACCATATATGGTGCATTTCATCCTCAGCACATTACCCTGCATGCTGCATGCAGCCAGCTGCTCACCAGGAAGTGTGTATTATCCATCCCAGCACAGCTGTATGCTGTGGAGACCCAAGGTTTGGGTACAAAAAGAGGTACATTTTGGCCAGGCCCCTGCTCTTCCTTCCATGCAATGTCAGTGCTGGACGGGTTTGGCCTGTGCAGTGCATATGACTGCTAATGCTTACATGTGCTTTTATAGTGTAGCATTTCAAAGGGCTGGTTGCAAGGAGGTGCATGCACATTTCCTGTAAGTCTGGCCAAAAATACAATACTTGAGAGTGCCAGAGAACCCTACAGCTTCACAGAACATGCCATTTTGATGTTCACAAAAGACAAAATGTTGCCAAAACCTGAGGAATGGTGTGGAAGGTGCCAGAATTATTTTCCTGCTTCTGGCTTCTCATTCTGCTCCTCTATGACCGTCCAGCTGGCTTGTTCCTGCACCGTGCAGTTGCCAGACCTGTTGAGAGACAGTGGTGGGATGTGCCCCAGCTAGGATGGGAGCTCAGGTTTAGCCTTGCTCTCTGTTGGCAACTTGAAGATGGCCAAGACATGAGCAACTGCACCACTGTTGGTGTGACATGTGCCAGGCTGGGGGAGTACAGATGTCTGGCTCTGGAGGGCAGGTATGTCCCCAGGTGCCAGCCATGCCATCAGGGGCACTTTTTTTGTGCAAGTAAGCCCCTTCAAACTGGACCAAACATGCCAGGGGCTTTCTAATGTCCAGATGGGAGGATAGACCTGGGACCTGGTGCTTCCAGGTCTCCTCTCATGACATCTGCCAAGTCCCCTTCCCGCACTAATCTTGTCCTTCTATCCAAAACAATTATGGAGGGCTTGTTGTTTTTGGCACAATCCTTTGTTTACAAATCCCATCCTGCTTATAGCTCATGGTTTCATTATCCTTTAGATGTTTACAGAGTTCCTTTTCTTAATATTTGTGCCATTATTTTACTAGGGACCCGGGTGAGACTTTCCAGACAGTAATTGTCTGGCTCATCCTCTCCCCCACCAGCTCTTTCTGCAGAAGTGCACACCTCCCTGCTGTCCCTGCCTGCCCGGGGCACCCGGAGGAAGAGGGAAGTGCAGGACTGTGGGCAGTAGCAGAGAGTTGCCCCAGTCCAAGGATGCAGGGAGGGATAAGCAGAGGGGACAGCTGCCCTGCTACACCCCATCACCCACACCATGTGTGCACCCCCACAGCCCTTTGTTGCTGCACCTGAGCCACCAATGTCCTCCCATAGCCTTGAGCTCCTGATAGGCACCACCTGTCCCCCACTCCCTGCCATGCCACTGTGCTCCATGCTCCCAGGCTTAGGGCATGGGTGCACATCCCTGGCTGGGGGACTAGCCCCTCAACAGGTTTTTGGCTGTCTGAGGACCACATCCTGGGAAGGCAGACAGTGGCAAACCCAGCGCTGGGATTTTGGAGTCATTAGCATGGTGCAGACACAGGTTGGCAGCTTATGCTGTGCATCGCTCTGATGCTGGTCCCTGCCCCTGGGCCGTCTGTCACAGGGGTTTGTTTAACCTTCTTTGCCACAATATCTTGCAGTCTTTAATCTGTTTATGCTCATAACCCCACTATGAGGTGAAGCATAGTTATCCTAATTTCAGAGGTAGGGAACCAAAGGGATTCTTTTCAAATGTAGATCAGTGTTTAATGATGCAGAGATAAAGATTTTAAAAACAGGCGTATGGCGTGTAACTGAGCTGGGTGTTTCTGCAAATCCCATTAAGCGTCTCTGCCTTTTTCAGCTGGTGCTGTTTTGGGGCAGGCCTGATGTAAGGACTCACAGAGGTACCAGGTGAGTTCCAGCTTCCTTGTCCATGAGCCAGGCACAGCCTAGGCACAGGGAGACAGAGCTGACCCTGTGCCTGCCGTTCAGGTTCCCTGGGTGTGCTGGGGGGTGTGTGGTGTCACAGCAGCCTCTGCTCAAAGCAGGTGCTGAAACATGAATTGCACGAGTACCTAAGATACTTAGCTGCATTTGGGAATGAAACCTGAATCCAGTTTGAGATACAAGAGTGCACATAATAGCATACGGTAGGGAATAAGAGGGGGTGCTTGTGCAACATCCCTCTGGCTGTGCAGTGCAGGCTGCGCTGAGCCCACTGCTCTGCTGACTGTGGAGAAAGCAACAACAGCAGGCTCCCTTTGCTGTCGCTGCACAGGCAATCGATATCTACAGTAGGTCTGGTTAAAAACCCTGAGCTGTGGTTTCTGAGCAGCTGTCCTGGTGGGAGGTGTCACTGACTGCTGCTCAGGCCCTTCCTAGTGGCTGGCCAGTGGGGTTTGGTGCAGGTCTCCCTGCTGCTGCTCCTGGGGAATTGTTGCTGTGCTTGTGGGAATGCAGCGGCTCAGGCAGCACGGAGGTCAGTGCTTTTGTCTTGCTGCGGGGAGTTTATCTCTGCGGATCTTGCCTGCTTTCCTGGGTCAGGCTTCACCTCCGCTGTTATCAGCAAATGCAGGAACAGCCTGGTCCAGAGCTGGGCTGCATAGGAACCTCTCGACCCCCTTGCAGGAGGAGCCAGTGCTCTCACATCCCTCCCACACTAATGGGCACCAGCCAGGCCTGAGCCCAAGGGCCAGGGATGGGACATGCACGGCCATGTGGCCGCCATTCCTCCAGTACCACTGCAGCAGTGCCATTCCCGTGCACCTCAGTGGCACAGGACGCAGACAGTGGGCACAGTAGTGTGCTAGCAGGAGCTCTATGCTTGCAAGCAGTGGCAAATGAAGAGGCAGTGGAACCACTGAGGCCACCTCTGGTCTCACCTCTCATTGGGTCCTCCATCCCAAACATAATGGTGACAGATCCCCACCAGCACCAATTCCCCCTTCTCCACCAGGCTGCCTCATCCCAGTGCACCCTCCCCTTCCCAGCAGCTCCGGCTAGATCCATCCAGCTGTCTCCACAAACCCAAACCATTAGCATTTCCTGTTCAAACATTTCCAATAAATAAATGGAGACATCATGCCACAAGCCCGCAAGTGACCCAGAGGCGGGTCCGAAGCTGGGATGGACACGACCACCCAGCGCCCGACCCCCTGGCTGGGCGCCAGCCCTGCCTTTGTTTGAATTCCCGGGTGAGTAAGCGCTCGGCTGACGCCAGCCAAAAAGCCATAAGAAATTATTTTTTAATATTAAATAAATTGTTTTCAGTAAATATGCTCCTATACCAAGGTCCAGAAGCTACCCGCAGCACTGGGCTCCCTGCAAGGGAGCTGGAATCCTCTTTACTGGCCTCATCTTGGCCATGCTAGGGCTCATGTCCTGCCTGGAGGAGTCCAGCTGGGACCAGCTGAGCTGCAGATGCCTCTGTCCTGCTGGCTCTATTGATGCAGCTGGGCTCCTGTAGCTGCCCAGAAGCTTGGGTATGCTGTAGTGGAGCAGCTGCCTGTGACACATCATGTATCTCTGTCCCAAGGCATGATCCAGCTTGCTGGTAAGGGGGCAGAGGCTTGGGAAGGGTGTTTGCTGCCTCTGTGGCACCCCAGGCCCTGGTGGTGGAAGCTATCTCCCTGCATCAGGCCTCTGGAAACCAACTTCCTTGTCAGTGCAAAAGTCAATGCCTTGATATAGCAGTGCCTGTCATGCTCCAGTGCTGGGAGTGCTCAGGACTCGACAGCCCAGTCTTTTATCCATTGGTCCTCTGCACTCTTGGGAAACCATCTGTAATGCACCAGGGTACTGGGTATCAGTGCCTTAGCAGGTCATGGTCTTTGGGCCAGTCTCCAGACATCTGCCAGTGGGTTCTGATGCAAAACAAAAAAATGAGGGGAAAGCGTGTCTCTGAAACACACTTTCCCAGCCCCAGTGGCTCATCCTGTGATGAGCACTGGGACCAGTCCATCCCCTGCCCCTTTCAGGGCCAGCACTCCTCCTGGGTGTCTGGGGGACAAGTGGGTGCAGAGGAAGTGAATGTGGCCAAAGGGCAGGTCCTGTCTGGTCCATGGGTCTGTCTGGGCCTCCAGGGACACCAGGACTAATTGTGCAAAATGGGTTTAAATAGAGAAATAGTGACCCTCCGGCTGTGCCCAGGCAGCAGTGATGGCAGGAGAGGTTTGAGCCTGAACTGGGTTGCTGGATATGCTGATTCTCATGAAGTGAGACTTTGTCCTCACTGCTCTGGGTTGCTTTCTGGCCTTCACCTGGAAGCAGAGAAGATGGATTTAGAGCTAAACAAGCTCTGTCATGGTGGCAATTAGGAAAAATACCAGGAATAGCTTCCACTATTTTTTTTTTTTAATTATGTTTTGCTGAAGTCAAAATTTCCTGCAGTGTTTAAAGGCAAAGTTTTGCTGCTGAAAATTTCTGAAGCATTTAAAGAGATTGCAATATTCCTTTGAAGAGAAGATGTAGATATTTTTCTGCAGAAGTCTTCATTCAGTGGGGTGCTATGCTCTGGCACTGCAAGACTTCAGAAGCTGAAATGCAGTGAAATCACAATTTATTTTATGGAAAAATTATAAAGTATTTTCTGATTTGGAATGACTTAATTTCTTTAGAGCTTCTGTCTTACTCAGGAGAAACCCTTTTGCTCCCACCTACAACCAGTGAGAGAAGAGGTGGGATGATGTGTCAGGGGCAGGTGGCTACTGCGAGCCCAGTGCCTGAGTGAGCAGCTGCCAAGCACCTGCTCAGCAGAGTGGGAACTGATTTTTTTTTTTGTTTTGTTCCAATGGGTGAAATCCCTCACACTCCATATTTATGTGTGCAGTGGGGCTGGTGGGGTGGGAGGGCAAGAGATGGGTGCTGCAGGACGGCATGACCAGGGGCTTAGCCTTGAGGGCACCTGGGGGGGTGTGTGTGGCCACTGCATGTCCCCAGCCATGCCAGGGACCAGGCTGCTGCCCATGCCCCAGTGCAGCAGGAAGGCAGTAGTAGAGACCCCTTCCCAGCCCCTGACTGTGCCCCTCAGCAGGACATGTGGCCCCGGCTGCCACCAGGGCTTGGTGCCATCAGCACTCAAAAGCGCTGACAGATGACCCGGCAAAGGGCTGGCGGGGGCCGGAAACTCCTGATCCCTCTTTATCTGCCCCTCGCCCTGCTCTCTCATCTCCCTGTCATGCTCTCTGTCTCGCCTGGTATCTCATGCTCCTATTCCCACACCTCTCAGCTGCTGGGGGGCTGCCCACCCCTCACAGAGCCCCACAACCAGGCACTGACCCTGTACTGCTCCATCCAAGCCGAAGTACAGGATCCCAGACCCCCCCGGGACCTGCTGGACTTGTTGCCTGCAAGGAGCACTAGTCCTGAGCAAGGGTAGACACCTCAGGTGCCCCTGTCCCATGTACTCATGCTAAGTATTAGCCATAGTGGCAGGCAGGTGCCTGGGATGAGTCTCTGTGGCTGTAGTTCATTGCAGGTTGGAGTGGGAGGAAGGAATCAGACCTAGCTCAGCATCAGCATGTGCACTGGAGGCTCACTGCCATCATCCCCAAACATGCCAGCTGCTCCTGGGCCAGGGTCCAGCTGGGTAGCAGCTCAAAACCAAGCATAAACCTTTCACTTGGCTGACACTTGGATGTCCTGGCATCCCTCATCTCCATCACTCCATTGCAAACCCACTGCCCCAGCAGAGCAGAGTGGCGGCAGGGGCGGCAGAATCCACAGTTAATGTAGCTGGCCCTAAATGCACTGCCAGAGATCAGCTAATCTGATAATTACAGCAACAAAAGCCATTTAGACAAACCATGACCTGACCCCTGGAGCCTGGAATGAAAACATTTTACCCTCCCCTGTCTGGATCCTTCACTGAGAAAACATCTGTATTCAGAGGATGGCTGGGAAACAGCCCCTTCACAGCACTCACTGGAAATGGCCACAGCTCTGGTCCCTGCCCTCACACTGCCTTCACCCAGCCTCAGCCTGAGGTGGGCAGCACCTTGGGGAAGGGCAGCTGTGAACCTTTGCTGTGATGTTGGGATCAACATGCCTGGTGCTGAGCATGTATCTTTGGCAAGGAAGAAGATGAGACAGAGGGCAGAGGGGTGCAAGGGTGGACCTTGAAAAGGGTAGTGAAGGGGACAGGGTGAGCAGAGCTCATCTGCACTCTCCCAGGAAGGGCTTTTTCCAGGCCCACACAGGGCTCAGAAGCGCACGGAGGGCAGCACCTGCTCCCCAGCGGTCATGAGCTCTGCAGGAGCCAGGGTGGCTTCCAAACCCTCCTGCTCTGGCTCCCAGGAGGGGCTGAGTGTGGGGGGCCGTGCCTGCGTGCGGCACAGCAGTGTGTGCCTGGGGGGC
The DNA here is from genome assembly GCA_024605025.1 of Megaceryle maxima. NCBI lineage: Eukaryota > Metazoa > Chordata > Aves > Coraciiformes > Cerylidae > Megaceryle > Megaceryle maxima. The sequence goes on along the minus strand of JANHGN010008074.1, from coordinate 123,867 downwards.
TGCTTCACTCTGGGTAAGGTGTGCAAGCCTTTCTGTTGAGTGGCAGGTCATTGCTGGCTGTCAGTTGGAGGCAGGAGATGAAGGGAGGTTTGCCTTAGGGCTGCTCCCATGTTTCTCCTGCTTTTACATACATTTTGGGCACCCTTTGTGTAGGCTGAGGAGATGAAAGCTGAGGGCCAGAGGGATCTTGCTAACGCACAGCCACCCGGCTTGGGGGCCGGCAGCCTGCTGCTTCTTGCCTGTCTGTCTTGTTCCTGCATCTGTTCCCAGTGGAGCCTCACTCTGCGCTGCCAAGGGCACAGGACGCTGGCTGGGCTGAGGGCAACCAGGCACACATCAGGTAACTCCTGCTGGCAGCATCACAAATGGTCTCCATTGGACTGGCAGCACCAAGCTCAGACTGCCCAGGAGCCCCGGAGGAAGTGGAGCAAGACAGTGCTGATTTGGGAAACTGCATTCTTTTTTTCCTGTAACTGGCACTGCTCAGCCTGCTCCGGCAGTCCCAAGCAGCAACTTGGTGCAGCCAGCTTGGCAGGCAGCGCTCCTGTGCCTTCGTGACTTTCCTGCTGTGCAGTGGGAAAGGGCTTGGCCATGTCCCCAGATATCCCACTGTTCTTTGGAGAGTGGTAGGATTAGAAATCAGTAAGCACAGTGCCAGTCTGGGGACTCCCCAGCACTTCTGTCTGCTCCAGAAATAGGATGCTTTAAGCAGCCTTGGTCGGCTTTTCCCATTGCAGCATCACCACTTGTGCAGTACTTTACTCCTTGTGAGCAGAAAACATGACTCACCCTGCAGTGGGCTACCCCCATTTACCTCTGATGCCCTTGTTCTCTCATCAGCTGCTTTCCTGCTCAGCGCTGAACCATCTCTTGTTTAGCACATCCACAGATCTCAAGAAACCCAAGTGCACTTCATTCAGTTTGAGTTAGAGTTGAGCTTAGGGTTAGAGTTAAGGGTAGGGATAGATTTATGGTTAGGATTAGAGTTAAGGTTAGGGTTAGAGTTAAAGGTAGGGTTCAGAAATGCCTTCATAGCACCCTGACAAGGTCAGGTGTTTGCAGGTCACAACTATTGCAGAGAGTAGACCTGAAGCCCTTTCTGGGTTCCTGCTTGGCCTTTTCTCAAGGTCTGATAGAGGTTTTGTCTGAGTTGAGCTAAAAACCCCACCAGGGCCAAGGTTTTGGTCTAGTGCTAATGTCTTGCTCCTCTGCCTTTCCCATTACACTGTTTTCTCCGAAGGCAGAAGTGTTGACATGCTTCTGTGCCACCAGGCAGCTCTGCCTCTTCCCTGCTCTCATGCTAAGCAGAAAGTGCACTGGGCAGTTCTTCCAGGTGCTGCCTGGAGCTGGAGGAGGCAAGGGCTGTGCCCCTGGGCTCCCTCCCAGGCAGCCGGGCTGCAGAGACACCTTTGTCATGGGAGGGGGACAAGGAACCGAACTGGTTTTCAGAGGGATCTTGGCTGGGTTAACAAAGGGAGTGTTTGCCACAGGTTGTCTGCAAAAGCTTTTGGGGACACCCCGGCCTTTCTCATCCCATATCCCCGTGGCTTATGTCATGAAGGGGCTGGGGGGGCTGGGGGGTGTTGTGCTGCCGGAGCTGTTGTTAGCGATGTCCTTCCTGTATCCCTTGAAGCCTTTCCCAGATACTGCAGGATTGCGGGCAGATTCCCACAAACTCCAAAAGCCGTTTGAGACAGGCGGTGGGTTCCTTACGGAGCCGGCCATGCACCGGGCAGCAGTGAACCCCCTCCTCGGCAGGGTGCGGGGGGATCCGCGAGTAGGATGCACGAGCAAACCCGAACTACCTCCCGCCTGTCCCATCGGGCCGGACCGGAGCTGGAGCCGGTCACGCCTTGCAGTGCCGCTCTCCGCAGCGGTTGCGGGATAAGCGGCGGTGCCGCACGGGGCGGTCCCGGCGGCGACGCGATGCACGGGCCGGCTCTGCCCTCTGCCGACACCCTTCCGCACAGCCGCCGCTCCTGGCCCTGGGACGCTCCACCGCGCCCCACAACGGCATCCGCCATAACGGTCGGGATCCCCGGAGGCTCCCCGGGCGGCCCGCAAGAGCCGCAGAAAATCGTGTCTCCGTGGGAAGGATGCAGAGGTTGGCAGCAAGGCGCCACGAGAAATTTCATGCGGATAAGCGCAATGCCCCTTGCTTGGGAAAAGGGGACCCGAGCTCAGAAGTGATCGTTCCCAAGCGATCCCCGTGGGCCAGAGCAGGGCTCGCCTTGGCGATGGTCGCCACCGGCCAGAGGCTTTTGCTGTGAGGGGAGACACTCCCAGGTGACCCCGGCGTTTCCCTGGGGCTGGGAGGGTCTCAGGGGGCCACCCCACAGCGCCTGACCTGCGGATGGCTAGGAATCGGGAAAGTGCCTCAAAAACCCGGGGCAGATGCCCTGGTGGATCCCCGTGACCCCTACTGGGGTGGAAACACCCACCGCCCTCACAGTCATCCTCGTCCCGCTCCCGGGTCACTGCACCCCTGGGACCACCCCGCACCCCGGGCACTGCTCGGCCGCGGCATCCTCTGCAGCGCGCCGTTCCACGGCCATTGCACCCCAGGAACACCCGGCACCCCCATCACTACAGCTCTGGGACATCCCCACCGGGCGCTGCACCCCCGCAGCCCCTGTGACGGCTCCACCACCCTGGGCCCCGCTCCCCGGGCCTGCCAGCACCGCCGGACAAGGCTCCTCTCAGGTCCGGCCGCCCAACCCGCGCGCGCAGAGGAGGGGGTGGGGCCGGGGGAGCGCCGGCCGCCAATAGGCAGCGCCTGCGTCCCGCGCCGCGCGCGTCACCGGGCGCGGCGACCACCGCCG
>JANHGN010008074.1:78278-88297 GCA_024605025.1 Megaceryle maxima | reverse complement strand
CACCAAAAAAAAAAAAAAAAACAAAAAAAAAAAAAACAAAAAAAAACAAACAAACAAAAAAAAAACCCCAAAAAAAAAACAAAAAAACCCCAAACAAAACCAAACCAACCCAACCAATGCATAAAGATACTTGCAAGTTGTAGATACAAAAAAGCTAATTCCCTTCTCTGGAGGAGGAGCTCCAGGACTTCAGCTTTCTTGTAAAGCTTCATTCCATGGAAAGGATCCTTTCATGTGGGAGAAGACTAGGGGCTGTTTGCATTTGATGCCATGAGGTAGTTATAACTCTGTCCAAAGAAAGATATGTTACAGTAATTGCAGTACTAGTACCCTCTGTCACAGCTATTGCCATGACCTCAGATTCCAGGAACAGATATTCATAGCTAATGGGAAGAGGCATCACATCATAAAGAGCGAGATCACCAAGAAGTGTTTTAAAAGGTTGTATGACATTAAAAAACCGGTGGCTGTAGCAAAGGTGATGTTGGTGGCAGCGTGACATGTTTTTCGTGGTAATCGGGAACAGAGTACATTGGCATATTTCACAACTTGATCAGAAAGCTGATGATAGAAGATGTCCTTTGACTTTGGTAGCTTTTGGATCGGGCATTTTGTTGGCACTGTTATCATTGTCTTTTTATTATAGGCAGGCATTAAGCCAGTGTATGCTGCAAGTCATCAGTCTAATTGAAAAATGTGTAATAAGCATAGCTGTGTTTTTGGAACACTGGAATGTCTGTGGAGATTTTGCAGTTGCTTGATTCCTGAGGCTTGTTGCTTCAGAAACTAAGCTTTAGTTTTGAAGAAACTTGTCACTGCAGATCTGGCCTGATCGTGTAACACAGTTTGTTCTGACTAGCATGTAAACCTTCAGCTCATGACTAGCTCCAGGGGTATTAACAAGGCACAAGCTCCTGTTAGATCACTTCCTGTGGTGCTTAGCAATACGCAGCCTTAGAGCATGAATTTATCAGGCAAAATTTTATGAACATTGAGAAAATCAGTGTCAACTAAAACTTTCAGTTACTGCACATTTAAGGACCTTTATGATAAGAGCTAGGAATGTAGTGCTGTTGCTAAGATGTTGACTATGATCCAAACATGCATCATACCAGGAGATACGTAACAGAGAAATTCAAGTCTGTAAATAAAGATGGGCAGAAAACCTATCCCCTGAGGAATCTTGTGTCCAAAATACTTATCCCATGTTCTTACCCATTAAGAATCAAGTATGAAACTGTTGTTTTAGGATTTTTTCCCCTAGTCTTTGGTGAAGAACATTAAGGTACAGATATCTTGCCTTTCAGATTTCTGAGTGAGCTTGTAAATCCAGCACTTGATCTTGCACATTGCTAAGCTCATTGTCTGGTTTCACAAAATCAACTGGTGTTTCTTCTAAGGTCATTGTGCAGACACTGACACTATTCAGTATAATGAACTGTAAGCACAATATTCTGAATTTTTGAACTTGTAGCAAAATAGTGGAAAAGGGAGTAGAATGGTGTCTGTTTTAAGGCAAGATTAATCTGTACTTTTATGACTATAGTGTTTTTCCAATTATACTAGAAAATTACTATTGGAGGAAGATGAAATATTTTCTATTCCCAATTCACTGACTCCATTGTGAAACTATTGATAAATCTTTGGTGATAAATTTGTACTTTGTTTTTAGTGTATATCATAATCTCATTATTATTCAAATCCATGGCATTAGTACATAACATCCTCTACAAAACAAGAGTTTGAAAGTTAGTATATAATTTTCTGCTCTTCTACCCTTTCCTACTTTTTCTTCCAGAATAAGTTCAAGAAATACACTGTATGCTCCTCAATTTCTGTTTTGTTTTCTGGTTTGTTGGGGTTTTTTTGTTTGTTTGGTTTGGTTTTTTTTCACTTTGAGCTTTATTTGAACAACTCTACTACTTCTCAGAAATACCTACTCAGAAAAAAGGTGAAGGTTGTTGACCTTAAGATATCAGGTAGGAATTAATGAGAATAGTAATCTGTTCCAGTATCAAGAAATTTATTTAAATATACAGTCAAGTCACAGAATGACTTGGCAAGTGAATATATTGTCCTGATATGTAGAAAATAGTTCCTAGTGATGATGGTGAAATATGGAACTAAAAAATTTTAACATAAAATGGCAGAAAATTACGCAAGATCTAAACATAAAATTACATAAAATATAAACATAAATCTGCACATAAAAGACAAAATCTAAATGCAAAACCTAAATGTAAAATGATGCAAAATCTAAACATAAAGTCTGAGTGTAAACTGACATAAGATCTTAATGTAAAATATAAATGTAACATGACAAAATCTAAACATAATTTCTAAACATCAAATCTAAAAGTAAAATTGGAATGCAAAATTGCATACAGGGACATAAAATTAAATGTAACATGACAAAATATAATCAGAAAATCTTAAAATGAATAAAATCTAAACAGAATCTAGTGATGGAATGATACAAATCTAAACAAATTACTTTAAAAATCTAATGATAAATTATAAACATAAAATGACATAAACACTAAATATAGAATCCCATTGGCATTACTCCTAAGTTTAATTCATTGGGCTACATCATCGGTGAGGAAATCTATTTCCTGTGACGTCAGACACTGCTTAGCTAACAATTTTGTATGTTCCCGGCACAAACAAGCATCCCATAATAAAATACTTCAGATGGCTCTAACCAAAGAAAGGGAGATATCATTGCTAAGAAGAACAATCTTCACTCTTCACAGAAAGGACTGCAACCTACAACCCCACTTCAGAAAGGTGTTTAAAGTATTTGAAATCTGTGACCCAGGAACCACTCAGAGGGGAAGAAAAGAAGTGCTGAGCTGCTCTAAAATCCCTTCTCATGCCAAGCTCCTGTCTTCAGCTCCAATTCCAGGTAAATGACATCTTGACCCTGATGTCAAGAAGAAAATGAGACCCAGTAGATGGCAGACTCCATGGCACGTGCTCTTTTCTCCTGGCAAGTGAAGAATTTGAAGAATAAGAGGATAAATCCTAATGGAAAATTATGGGGATCAGCTGCTGACAGGACATCAGTTTCAAGGGATGACACCACTTCAGGCTCTGGGCCTATTGGACAGAATTTTTCAACAATCTGTGAGGCTGGCATCACATCCCTGCCTTCGAAGCTTTGCAACATATTAAAGATTCTTGAACCAGTATCCAGACTCATGCTTTTATTCCCTGTGATTGAATGAAACCCACAAGTTCAAACACCAGCAGCCCAGGGAGAAACTAACTCCCAGCACTCCCAAGCTCCTTCCTCACCTTAATGCCCTACTGCCTACGGATGACTGCCTAAGAAAGTTTAGGCAGGGTAGTTGGCTGTTCAGTGTCCTCACTCTCTACAGCTGCTCTACCAAAGAAAGACCCATTGATACCCTTTTGGTTCCTTGGAATATGCCCTTTCCTGAGGAAGTCTATTATGCCAAGGATGCACAGGGCATCTGGACCAGTCACCATAACCATATCCACAATTTAATGGAATCCCAGCATCTAGTGGAGTCAGATCAGCATAATGGGGAGAAGTAGAACTCACCAAAGTAAACCCAAAAAGTGCACCTAGTAATAAAATTCACTCTGTAACACCCACAGTACAGAGAAGCACTCACTGCCCAACTTAGCACAGCCTACATCAGTGGCAAACAGCCCAGCAAAGCAGCAGCTTGCGCCTGGCACCCAGATGGAGAGTTTTTGGATAAACAGCAAGAACAAGCAAACAATAACGCAGCGCGCAGGGCAGGTGAGGGAACACTGTGTCATTCAGCTCTGAAGCAAGCTCTGGAAAGACACAAAATAATTTTTCTGTCAGTAACAACATGATGTAAACAATCCCTTTTAATTTCCAACTCTCAAAAACTCTCTCAACTGAGCAACCTGAAATTCCAACTCTTCAGGCAATTTATCAGACCTCTGATTGTGCCTCATATTGGTCACCAATAAATCTGTCAAGGTATAGGCTGTGCTGGCTACTAGATGAATGGCATATGCTCTCTATTAACCCCTCTCCCTTCCCAAGGGGAAGAGAATAGCAATAAGGGAGAGAGACTTATTGATAAGAAAAGTAAACCAAAACTGCTTTAATAAAAATAATAACAAAATAATTAAATACACACAAATATATACAAACCCAAGCCCAAATATGTATCAAACCCAAGCCCCCTACCAGTGGCAATTATGTCACTGTCACCACTGATGCTGTGGAGCAGGCGCTGGAGACATCCCAGGCTGGACTCAGTGGTTGAGGGGAACTGGATTCTCCCTGAAGTGTGACCTCTTCCTTATTGCACCCCCAACATGGTGCACAAGGTTTAGCAGTGACCCTGTAACTATTGAGCATTCTCACCACTAGAAGCAGGCACTGTCTGCAGATATCTGCTGTTAACTTCAGAAAGTGCCGTTGCTTCAAAGAAACTGTGCTGGGAAGTAAAATCACTGGACAGAATTGGTTCTGGCTTAGCTCAAATCAGGACAATGACCCAGGAATTTTGACTGGGAACAGGGGGAAATGGTGGGAACCGATCTGAGCGTGAGAGAAAGTCTTCAACTTCGTCGTGAAAACATTTGCGCATAAATTGATACTGGAGAGGCCTGGTTGCCAACACCTCCTCCCCACCTGCACCATCCCTCTCTGTCACCTAAAAGCTGGTCAAAGGCCAACCCAGAGAAGAGGCAACCAGTCCTCTCAAGCTGCAGTCTGCACAGCAGCCTTGACACAAAAGCACGAGCCAAAGGAAGAAAGCAAACAAGCCCATAGCAGAGAGATGACACCTTCCCCCATGACCCCGCTGAGGTTACCCCAGGCCTGGCACAAGGAGGGGGCTGGAGCCCAGGGCACCCAAGGGGAGATGGACGGCAGTCATCCCCCCTCTGGGGATGCTGCCACTGCCACAGAAACGGAAACAGGCTGACAGCAGCAGCAAGAGCAGCTCTGTCTGGCAAGTTGAGCCCACGGAGGTTGACCTGTCCAAGACTGGGCATGAGCCCATGGAGGTGGACCCATCTCAGGCACAGCCAGAGCCAATGGAGGTGGATCCAACTGCTGCAGCCCTTATGGGGCGCTGCCCCACCACGGCCTGGGGGCCTCCAGCACCATGGTGCCGGAAGCTCTGAAAGACTGATGGGAGCTGCCAGGGACCCTTCAAAGTCCTGGCTCCCACCAAGCTGTGCCAGCTGCTGGTGCCAGCTCTGCTGGGGCATCCCCAGCAACACTGGGCATGCCCAGCAGAACATTCCCAGATGCCCAGCAACAAATGAGTCCTGCTGCTCCCCCACCCACTAGCCTGCCCCAACTCCTGAAGGGTGGGCATCTCCTCTGCCCTGCGCCCTGGGGTAGAGGTGAGGAGAGGGGCTGCCATCATCTGGCCAGCACCCCCAGAGCATCGGGGACCCTCGGAGAGTGTTGGGGACTGCCGGGGACTGTTGGACACCATCAGAGACCGCTGGAGACCATCAGAGACCACTGGAGGGCATTGGAGAGCATCAGAGCCCACCAGAGCCTGTTGGACTCCCCTGCAGTGCCCCCCAGGCTGTGGGGGCCAGGGGAATGCAGCAAGTTCCAGCAGGCTCCAGTGTTCTCCAGTGGTCTGCAGTGTGACCGTGAGGGACCCTGCTGGAAACTGCCGGACACTGCTGGAGACCACCAGAGACTGCCAGAGACCACTGGAGATCACCTGAGCCTGTCAGACTCCCTTGGAGCATCAGCCAGGCTACTAGGACCTGGCCATGGCATTTTGTCAGCATCCTCAGCTCTTCCATTGGAGAAGAACACATTTCAGTTTTGCCAAGTTTGGGGCAATAAAAACATTATAATTACCATATTTTTAAAAATCCAAGAAATGCTCTCCTCTCCTCGCTTATTTGGCGCTCTGGAGGCTACATGTGGACTCCTGTGGCCCGTTGTGGTCTCCCCAGGACAGGAAAGACACTGCCATGGGCAGTGTGGGTCCTGCCCAGCACCTTCGAGCTGGTGGGGGCCAGGGTACAGGGCACACAAGGGAAGCAGGAGGGAACTGCTGCTGTGCAGCTGGGAGAAGAGCGGGCTCAGGGCTGGAGCAGCTGGGTTGCTGATCTTCCACAGCATCACTGTCAGTGTTCTCCTGACCCAGCACCAGCAGAAATTCAGCCTGTTTATCTACCATGCACACTTCACAGTTGCTAGTTTTGGTTTTCACAACAGCAAAGGCCTTGGATAACAAAAACAAATGAGAGAGCTTCATTTCCCCAACTTCCATCCCTGCTCTCTCTGGTAGGATACAAGCCATGGCCTCATCTCTCCTCCTGGCCTCCTGAGTCTTATGGGTCACATGACAAGGTTAAGAACATTCAAATGTCTGTGTCCTTTGACAGTGCGCACAGCAGTGGCATTGCAGCTCTACTCCATGAGATGGGTGAGAGAAAAGCGTCATCCTAATGGTAGGAATGCAACCTGGAAGTGGAGCTTGGCCATGAAACTACTGCTACAGAATCAAAGACCTCTGTGAGCTCCTGAGCTCCTCCAGCTGGGAGGTCTAGCCCCCGAGCCAGGAGGCAGCAGGCCATGCTTCAACTGCCTTCTCTGGGCCCTTTTGGCTCAGATCTCGCACCTCCAGGCACCACTCATGCTCTGGCTCTCTTGGGCTCTCTTGCCCACTGCCAGCTTGTAGTGGGAGCGAGCTCTGCTCTTCCCCAGGCTCCATTTTCCCAGGGGGTTCCTGCTTGTGCACAGCACCATCTGCTTGGCAGGTCTCCGGCCTTGCTGCCCCTTCCATAGCTGCCACTTGCCATCTCTCCCTGTGATTACAAGATAAGCACTGAGCAGCATGAGATCACTTTTCCTTGGCTTGCATGGCCACCAAGGGCAGGCAGGGACAGTCCCCTGGGCACAGGGATTGCCTCAGGGCCAGCACCCAAAGGCCTTGCATTGGAGGATGCTAGGGGGAGGGGCAGTGGGTGCAGTTGAAGTGGGTGGGACCACACATGGGGGACGCTGTCACCCTGTTGTCACAGGACCAGCAACCTGGCAATGCAGCAGTCACAGTGCTCTGGGGCAGTAGAAAAGGGAACATCCTGCCCTGTCCTGCTGCCAGAACTGGCCCTGGGGGTAGCCTGAACACATCTCAGAGTATGTCCTTGAGGAGCTGTTGGAGTTGGAGGGGGCTGAGGGAGGAAGACTAGAGGCAGAATAAAGCTGCTGGGGAGAAGTAGGACCACCAAACCCTGGAGGTGCCTTAGGCTGTCAGTCTTTTTTTAGCTGGATATTAGTGGCAAGACCAAGGGAATACTTTCTTGAGCAGCCCTGAAGAGCTCACTGTCCTCATTCTCTGTGGTCCAGGGATAGCAGAAGTAAGAAATGGGATGCAGAGATGTTGCCAGGGGTCTCAGTGCTTTGGAGCACCCACTGGTGTCCTGCCAGGCACAGGGGGAAGGATTCTTTCCCCCAAGGTCAGTCAGGCCAGGGGCATATGCCCACTATGGGAGGCCTGAGAGATGGCTCTGGGTTGAGGCAGAGGAGGGCTTGGTCATCTCCTGGGAGGCGTGACCAGCCGGTGGGAGCAGGGGGCAGGTCTTGCTGCCATGCTCAGGGAACAGCCGATCCCAGCACTGGGGTCAGGAAGGAATTTTCCCCCGGGGCAGATTGGCGCTGGGCCCCGGGGGTTTTTTGCCTTCCTCTGCAGCATGGAGCAGGACACTTGTCAGGGGAGGGCTCCTCTGCTCCCTTTGGGCTGGGTCACTGCCTGCTGCTCGTGCACCACGAAGGTGGCCTCTCGTGTCCTGCAGCTGGGGGAGGAGGCTTTTTTCTCCCCACTATCCCTGGGGGTTTTTGCCTGCCTCTGCAGCACTGAGAACGGCCCCTGGCCAGGCCTCCTTTGGGCCACTTGGGCCAGGTGCTGGCTGCTCCTGTTCCACGAAGGTGGCCCTCGTGTCCCACAACTGGGGGAAGGAACCCTTCCAGACTCCAGAGACACTTGCTAGCCCACCTGAGATTTTATGTCATTCTACATTTAGATTTTATAATTAGATTTTGTGGTCAAATTTTATGTTTAAAATGTAAAATGAGAAAGGTAAATATGTAAATCAGGATTAAAGATTATTTCAAATAAATTTAATAACAAATTGTCCGTTAGAGCAGAAATGTCACCAATCTTATCAAGTTCAGCAGCAGAATTTCAAGAAAGGCTTGATCATTTACAGATGGGAGGTTTGAGTGAACAGCAATTCAAGGAGAGGAGGAAAGCATTTAGGGACTAAGGTCCTTCTTTTAGTATCTTAATAATGTGAAATACTTTAACTTGTATAACACAGTCAAATCGTACTATCTTACCTCAACACAAGCAAAAAATTACATTTAATGACTACTTTGCACTCAAGGTGTTCCTCCGTTCTTTTGCCTGCGGAAAGACCTATGCTGTGTTATTCATACTCTGCTATTTGATATCTGCTTAGTTAATTAACGTTAGCATGACCTGTTGTAGTTGTTCATATTTGCCAAGCTACTGGTCTTGTAATAAGCTTCTCCTACAATTATAAAATAATGCTGATTAAAAGGAACTTTTTGAGGTCTCCAGTCCAATCACCTCCACAAAGCAGGGTTTAGTTCTGAGATGAGACCAGATTGCTCAGTGCTTTAAGCTATTGGGTCTGTAAAACTTCCAAGGACAGAAACTGCAGCCTACCTGGGCAGCCGGTTCCACTGCCTGACTATCCTCACAGTGAAAAAAATAATATTCCCAGTTGGGACCTCTCCCATTTCAGTTTGTATATATTGCCTCTCATCATCCTGCCACGCATTTCAGTGGAGAGCCTGGCCCCATCTCTTTGATGACCAACATGTACAACCTGTAGGTACTGGAGGCTGCTGTGAGACTCCCCTAAAGCCATCTCCTTTTCCAGGATAAACAAGCCTTGGTGTCTCAGCCTCCTCACTGGATAAGTTCCCCAGCTCCTTGACTATCTTTTTGATTCTTCCCTGAATATAAGGTAGTAGTAGAGGAAAAATATAACCCACAGTTGAATAAGGAAGTGGTGTATAGGGTTGGAAAGCAAAAGCTGCAAGAATGAGACACACCTCAGGAACACAGAAACAGGGCAAAGGGACACCGCTCAAGTGCATGCACACAAATGCACACAGCCTGGGAAGAGCTCTGCACATTGCTGAGACCTTGTGTGTCAGCATCCAAGGAGAAGCCTGTGAGGAGTGACAGGTAGGAATGTGTTGCAAACCACAAAATTAGGACAAGAAAGAGGACACCATTTTCTCAGAACAAATTTAGAACATCTCTAGAACAGATACTTATGCAAGGCTTTAATCTCTCTGACACCTGCCGGAAGGGCAGTACAGTGGGATGCAATCAACACAGGTTTTTGGAGGGTGTCAAGGATAACTTCACAACACAGGCACTAGACATGGTGCCTGCAGTGGGGTATAAGGAGTCATAAACCAGAAGCAATGCCAGGGCATCTCACTATTCCAGATTTCAGCCTTCTGCCTTATGTAAATCCTGTAGGCAAACTTTAAAGGAATAAAAAATCTGTTGTTCATAATGTATTTTAGTGAAACCTCTCATTACAGATAAAACAGATAGCATTGTTAGGCAAATATGTTTAAATGGCCTTACAAAATTTCTATATCTTCGCTGAAATCCAGGATAAAACTCAAGTTATAAACTTTATTTCCTTTACGTTATTAAAAAAAAAAACCAACCAAACAACAACAACAACAACAAAACAAAAACCAAAAACAAAACAACAAAAAAAGAAACAAACAAACAAAAACAACCCAGAACAGCCAGCGGAATATTGCTGTAATATTTATTTTCCTTTTATAAATACTCTCCCAGTCACCAAGTGCCATATCTTTCTAACAGCTGGTACATGTTTTGATACATCAAGTGTTATGTATGTATGTACATTTTTATTTTCTATTTACTGGACATCTGTGTGATAAATTTACTTTAAAAAAATCTATGGCAAATAACACTTTCTTTTCCTCCAAATGATACTTCGCT
>JANHGN010008074.1:30523-56713 GCA_024605025.1 Megaceryle maxima | reverse complement strand
TCGCATGTATCCAGTCATCACTGTTGTTGGTGTGTGTGGTCAGTGCAGCTTGCTCTGTATAACCAAGGGATGTACCAATAGTAAGGGTCTTCTCTTTATAGCTCTCGTGGAGTTGCCAAAGTCCATTCTTACCCCCACAGTGCAGACCTATTTAAACATGACAAAGTGGTTTGATAGATTAGTCAGTGCAAAATATAGCAAAGCCATGAAATCTTTTGGGAATGTTGTGAATTTATTGTTGTTTTCTATTTAAGGATGCCCTGACCTGTCCTGTCTGTAAGGATTTTTATCTGGTATTTTGCTGTCTCCATAGCAATTCCTGTAAGGTGACCAGTGTAATTTTTACTGGCTCCTAATTCTCCAGGTATTTTATTACTAGAAACACCTTTTTAAATTTTAACTTCTTAAAAAATAAAATAAAATTAAAAAACCCTCATTTTTCTCCTGAAATCTCCTGTGTGTTTTTTCTTAATTTCATTATGCCTCAGCTTGCCTGAATGTTGTGTCTCGAAGTCCCTGCCTCCCTTTATCCCTTTATCTTGTAAAGATTGGTCCATTCACTTGTAACAGCCAATATCACTTTTATGGGTGTATTGAGTGAATGAGGAGGTGTAACTCCCACCAAAGTCAATATGTTTCAGCCCATAATGCACATTGCTAACCTATACGTTGCGGGCCCACGACTGAAAGGGTACGGAAACAGGAAAATATTTCTTTTGCTGTAGTGAAGCTAAATTCTCTTATAGCTCTAATGCAACAGTCTGTGCTATTATGTCAAAAACTATAATAAAGTGTTGATAGGTCACCTTTAGAAATTCAGGCTGTAGCTGACAAGGAAATTTTAGAAACCCTGTAGAGAAGAACTTTTACAGATAAACATCAGTGCTATCCCGATGAAGCTTGTTTCCTCATCTCCTCTGTGTGGAATCTGTTAAGAGAAATGATATAATTTTTTTCTGTATATAGAGAAACACACCTGGGATTATCTGAAATATTAAGGGAAAAATATATCACTGCCAAATGCTGTGACAGCCAGAGACTGTATTTCTATTAAAATGACAGGAGATCTGATGGCCTTTTAAATGTTGGAATTCTAAGATTAACAACAAATAGGGATAAACAGTACTGCTAGTTTAAAAGCCTGACTTTTCTGAAAAATAAAAAATGGATACTTGCAGGACTCCAATAATGTATTTCACATATGAAACTATGAGTGCAAGACCTTCTAAAGATTTTTATTTAGAATCCTTGAAATCAGATATTTTGTGCAGAAAGGAAGAACTTTTAGTTATTTTTAGCAGAAATATGGGTTAATGAGTTTCGTTATAATTTTTTTTAAGGGAAAGATACACTGATGTGTTGGAAATGGATTTGATCAGATGGAAAGTTATGATTCCCCCCCCCCCCCACTGCAAAGTACTCATCCTGCTTATGAGAGAGAGATTCTATATTGTATTAGGCTATCTCCAGAGGCACACGCAGAACTATTTTAATCTATCACAGAGTATGCCAAGTAGAAAGTTGACAAAATTCTTCCTGGTGCAGGGGTAGACAGTATCCAAGCCCTCTCTTGATTCTGTACAGGCATTAAATAAAAAACAAATTGGGATAACATATTAGAGGTTTGCACTGTAGTTTGCCTTAACATTTCTGTTCTAAAGGATTATTTTCTAATCTATTTTTTCTTAGCCTGAGGACTACATGTCTCTTTATGCTAAACTATCAAATTTTAAATGTAGATATCTAAAGGTAGGCACCTAAATCCATTTTTTAGCTCTAGGATGGCTTGCTTTTCAAATACCTTTAGAGTGTCATCATCCTGCAATGAATAAAATGTACAAATCTTTGAACAAGCCCACAAGAGTGCATTGTGTATTTAATAGCCTCGGCAATGACGATTGTATGGCTGAATGACATCAACTCAGCTAACAACACATCTTTCTAGTGCACAGGTTTGTAGCTCTGGTATAGCACTGAGCAAGACCTGTGCTCGCTGCTGCACTGGGCTTGTGTAATAGTAATGCTTACAATTCTCAGCTGGTATGTACAGAGCTGAGTGGAGTACCTCAACAGGCTCTTAAAAGCCCTGGCATAGATGTGTAGGTTGTCCTCAAACCCTTCTAGAAAGCCTGAACGCTTGCTTAGGTGATTGAACTCGAGCTGAATTTTCAAAGTTTTTGAATTTTACAAGCTCTCTATAGACACGTATTTGAATGGCTGAATTCAAATCTACTGAATGAAATGGACTATAGCAATTTCCTTGCTGCTTGTCAGCCCTCTTGTTTGGCCACCATGTATTAATATATCAAGTAATTTACGTGAATGTTATTACAGTAGAAGGCCAGCATATGACCAAAAATCTGCTTTATGTCACTCTTGATCTTTTATTGTTGATAGCTGCTGGTTTTTATCATATATTGGATAAAAAGTACATCTGGCATAGTGTAGCTAAGGTTTCATTTGATAAAAGTATGGTTAGAAATAGATGCTCTAGTGATCTCCACAGGGAAAAAAAAATGTATATATAAAATTCAAAATCATGATACAGATATTTGCCATGCCTTAAGTTAAATTAGAAAATGTGGAGTTACAAATCATGAGTATTGCCCATTTACTTTATCATCAGGTTGCATTATGTTAAAATACTTCTGCAATGTACTGGACATACATACTACAGTTCTGTACATGGCTGTCTGTAGCAGTGTCAAAAAGCTGATCTACCATGGACTTCCTTATTTCCCTCTTATTTTTATCCTATGAGGCTGATGAAACTCTAGAACAGATTGCCCAAAGAGGTTGAAAGGGAGCTGAACCAAATGGTCTGAGTAAGTTCCTTCCAGCCTATGATTTTGGATAGTGTCTGGGATTTGCCTAGACTGCTAGCTGTTGAAAAATCAACCCTAGTATATTACGTGTTTCTCTCTTCTTTGATGCATGTGGCTTTCATTTCTGTCTGCAGTTTATAGCTGGCTTTGGTTTCTGTAATGAGATGCATCACAGAATACCCCTAAAGGTTAGGAAACTTTGGATGTTAGTTCTAACTTCAAGACAAAACCCCTCCATGGCACTAGTAACCTAATTCAACAGTTCCCTTTTAATCATGCATTTGCAAAATGACTTAAATTGAGGCAGTAAACACTCCTCTGACTAAATTCAAATGTTGAAGTAATACAATTAAGTGTTGAAAATTGAGTGTACACGGTCAGGGAGTGTATCCAAGTGGATTGGTACAATACTTGGAAAGAGGAGCAGTGATCTTACTGAAATTCTTTGAGAAGTACCATACTGCAAGTAATAAGAAATCTTACTTAAATGTTAGGCAGGTGTGAAGCAAAAAGTGTTCTCAGATTTAATTTTGAGTGCTTATTTGATTGATTTTTTTATCATTATTATTTTTTATGAGAAGTTTTGGGGTTTCCTTTATTAATGAACAAAAAGACAATACTAAAGTGACACAGATATGCACTGCAAATGTTAAAATCCTTAGACTGGGAGGCAGTCACAGACAGCAATTTACGTGTCTCTAGAACGTCTTTTTTCAATAATCTAAAGATTTGTGTTTGGCACAATAGATGGCTTTGTGCTAGTAGTGAAAGATGTGATTGTGGCAATTCCCATCAGCTGAAGGTATTTTGCTCTATTACTTCTGTTGCCTGTGAGGTCTTGTATGCAGAAAGCATAGCTTGTAAAAGGTTGTCTCCCATTTGCCTCTTGGCTCATTAGGTGTTAACTTCACATTGAAGATAAGCGTAATTAGCTAGGAGCAAGTAAGGGCTGAATCCACAGATATTCACTTTCATGTAAATTTTTGGGCTTCTGCACTTGTGGAACTGTACCTTTTAGCTCCTGATCCTCCCTGGAGATTGGTACTTATTAACTGAGGAGATAGAGCTTTGCACAGAAAAAAAGTGAGATAACACACCGTGGGAGCCTGACAATTTAAGACCATTTCCTGTCAATACACTTGTAACTGCCTGGCTTCAAAATCACCACAGTTGCTCAAGTAAGGTTATGCAAATGTGTTTCTTTGCATAAGTACATGTGATCTGAGGCCCCTTAACACAATCAGTTAGACTTTGTCCATGAAAATCACTTTCCATTCTTTTTCCTAGAAGTTAAAAATAAATTAAAACAAAACAAAACAAAACAACAAAAAAACCCACAAACAAACAAACAACAAAAAAAACCACAAACAAACAAACAAAAATCACCACACTTCTTGAGCAACGTATAAACTTTGATTGGGTTCAGAGAAGAAGTACATCTTAAGGGGCAATTTGACAATGCTAATGATGATGTGCTACATGTCTGTCGCTGTACAGATAACTCCAGCCTCGGGGGTCTTAATCTGACAGCTTTCATGAGCAGTAAATTCACATTAAAAATATTAGACTCAGGTCAAGAAAACTCTTGTGTTCTATTTCTGAATTTTTTGTCTTGCCTTGAATTTTTTATTTTTATATTTTTTAATATCCTCTAACTACTTAAGATAGTTAGAGAATAGTAGATTATTTATTGATATGGATCCTATTCAGAAACATATAAAAGGAAGCCCTTAACTTTTACCAGGAACTTAATGCTTGTGGTATTTTACAAACTGGTTTTTTATAACAGAATTTGCTCTAAATAGTTACTTTTTTAGTTACTGTAATATTTTTCACTACCTTTTATAGTGTATGTGCTTATGTACACAGATTGCGATAATCTTTATGATAAACTGTTTTAGTAAAAACAAACCAGAAGTTTCTGAATTGCAATACATCAAACCTGTTCAAGTGAGATAATACTGTGGTTTAATAGTGTTCTAGCTCTAATTTCTTATAGACAAAGAGAAGAAAACTTGCTTTAATTTGCTTCCGGTCCCTCTAATATATGTATCATATTGTTTTATTTTATGTATATAAAATAAAACAAAACTGTCATAAACTTACAAAGCTATAGCAAGCAAAATTTGTTCATGTTAATCTTCAAAATGTGATGTGGATCCACTCCACCAAAGTTACTTGTCTGCAGCACACAATACCATGCTGTAGTAGCACTGTCAAAATGCTAGGAAATAGACGTGTCAAAATCATTGGTTTGCAAACTTTTTTTCAAGGTATTATTCCAACTTTGGTTTAGAAAATCAGCAATCAAAGTTCTCTATAAAACAAACTATGAGGTTTAATAGGTTTCTTACTCTCAGGTCTATTCTCTGAAAATGCTAGAAGAAAGCTTAAAAAAGGAAATGCTATGATCTTGAAGGTACTTCGGTCATAAACCAAGTAGATTATAGGAGGAAGTAACTTAAAAAAAATCTGAATTGAGTCTATTTCAGGAAAGAATGACACAAAAACTTCTGGTCAAATTAAGCCAATCATTTGTACAAACCTTCTGTTTCTGTACAAAATTGAATGATTTTCAGGCCAAAATCCTTTTAAACTTAATGTTCAAAGTGACTGGGAGGGGATGAGAAGGAAAAATACTTTATTCAGCTCGTCACTTATTTGACCTTAGTTATTTCATTCTTTTGAAATATTTAGGAGAATGAGATCAGCTTCTGATGCATGACTTTGTTCCCTACACTTTGTTACAGTATTTAGACAGTGAATGATGAAAAAGGTTGACCCAACTGAGGAAATATTCTGTCTTTTTTTTTTTTTTTTTTCAATTTTTCAGCTTTATTGGTCCATATCATAGATTTACTGGAAACTGAGTACAGTTTTGTACACATACTTTTCCTGTTCCCGTCAAGCCAGTCTCCTTAATTCACAATAGATTGCCAAAGAGACACAAGAAAGGGAGGAGAAGAAAATGAGAGCACTGTTGGACAAACACACTCAAGATGTGCCTCTTTAAAGCAGGATTTTGAAAGCCATAAAGAGTTCATATTCATAAATCAGTTAACTCCCAGTGAGTGCTCCAAGAAATAAGGCAAAGCTGCTGACATGGCACTGTTCTTAAGTTTCTGTAGAGAAAATGAGTTCAAATGCAATTGGGAACAACTGTAACACATACATAAGGCTTTTGAGACTTGAAGACCATGATTATATTACACTCAGAACTTTTTTTAGATATAAAAAGGATGGGACAGAGGTTCTGCAGTGGAGGTAAGGGACCAAGTTAATATTTATTTAACAATGAAATAGTGAAGGCAGAGGTCAAACTCTGTCTGTGTAGGGGAAAAGGGAAAGAACACATCAACATTAGACCATGTTAGACAGCAAGACCATGAGAATTTTACAGGCATTAAATGGCTAAACCTTTATTATGTCCTATATAATAATAATTAAAGTTTAGCTGAGAATAAATTAGATTGTTGACAAGGGTTTGGTTTTGACTATCTCACTAGGCAACCTAAAAGATTAGATCTTTTCCCTAGTTTTCATTCAAGTGTGTGACTAGTTATTATTTTATTATTTCTTTTGCTCTTTAGCACAAAGCTACTGACACATGCATTAGTTCAAACTTCTTTCAGATTCGATATTCTATTGCTATTTTCAAGGTTAGCTTGATAGGAAAGCATTAAATACTGCTGCCTCCACTTATAAAGACCCAAAGGTTACTTGCTCTTTCCCAGAGGAATGGGTTAGAATAAACTCCTCTAGCTGGTGGTAGCTCCAGTCTAGAGATAATCCATCACTTCAGGACAGAATTCCTTTCAACAGCACGTGTATCAAGAGCACTATAATAAAGACTTTTCTCAGACATGACATGATGATAAAACAAAGTCTCTGTCACTATTTAGGGCTCCTGTATCATGTCTTACCCTGATACAGATTGCCACTAGAAATGCTAAAATGCTACTTATATTATTGCTAGATTTGCAATATAGATATGGGGTTTGTGGTTTTTTTAGGAATTCTTGAGGACATAAAAACCAATTCATGGCTTCCTAGCTATCACACATAACATTTTTCCCATCTCTAGACTGCCTGATATGTGTGAGGAATATCATGGGGAGTGAAAGGAGAGATTAATATGTAACCTGCTGATTCTTATAAATTTTGGCTAATGTATTAAAACTAATGAATTATCATACTTGTTGTAAATCCTTTGACATACTATGCATTTGAGAGGAAGAAGTTCACTTTATATAAATGTGCAGACTCCCTCCCCGTCTTTAGTACTATAGTTGTAAAAACTGTAAAATCCAGAATAATTCTGATTTAAAAGTAATTAAGCAAATGTTGTTGTCACAGTTCATTTTGACAGTTAAAAGCTTCAATCTTTGAAATCAGATTAAAAAAATTATTATTTTCTGAATAAGGGATGTAGCCATTATTATTGTAAGTTAGGGCACACAGTTTCTATTTATCTGAGGACTGCAAATTCTGTGAAATAGCTTTACTGAAAAACTGCTTATCATATGCATTGTACAAGTACGATGAATGTAAAAAAGCTGCAGAGATGCACAAGCTACAGGAACATCAAATTTCTGTCCTAGTAGCAACTCATAAAAGCATGCAATAACATTTAATTCAACTGGTTAAAGTAAGCCTACCGATCAAGATGAAACAAAACTCTCCTTTCCACATCTTGGATTGCTACTTTAAAGTACGGCACTGTAGGAACATTATACACGTGGACATAGATCCACTCCCTTAAAGTATCTGAGCCAGCAGATCATTAGTGGGCTGATTGTTATCTGGGAAGAGATGCTTAAATGCAAAGCATGGCTTCCTCTTCTGAACAACAGCTGACTGTATGCCTGACCTACAAAGGTAAGGTAAAACTGTCAGAAGTAAACAATGCTCACTGTTGCTTTCTGCACAAAACATCTGAATAATGTGTATTGTCTACCTAGATTGTAACCTCTTTTTTTTTTTTTTTTTTTTTTACAGTGAAATTCAGTTATGTTCTTGCACACACTACAGCTATGGTCTCCTATCAAGAAAATCCACCCTTGATCTTTCCTCTACTTCGATTCCACTTTCCTGTTGTTATCAAAACAAATTACACTGGGTGTAAACCACCTGAGTACAATGATTCAGTTTCCTGCTGACATTTTTTTCTTACAGTGATTTTCATTGACTTTTCTCAGTGGTTTTTGGTATTCCTTCTGAATTGAAGGTGGAGAGAATATTGAGTTGCCTTGAGGGTTTTATGACTTTTCAGAAGTCTTTAAAGACATCTTTTGCACAGGTAAAGGAATACACAAAGAAAATGAGGTCAGAAATCATAAGCAATTCTGTTCTAGTGTTTTAGTGCCCCTAGTCTGAATACAAGGGAACAGTTGTACTTTTTTTTTTTTTTTTCCCCTCAGTTCTTCCATCATTAAACAGTAATGAAATAATTTTAAATAGAGAAGTTGAAATGTTTTGTCTTATGGGGACATTTGCTGAATATTCCTATTTCATAAAACCACTAGCTCTTATTTGCTCTAAACTGTGGTTGTACAGACTAAGATAAGCAACAACTAATAAGAATGAGCCTTAAGCCTTGAAGGACTTAAATGGTGAAGGAGCAATATAGTAATACACAAATTTTATTGTAAAATACAATATTCTTTGCAAATAATGGCATGGATATGCTGACCATGGTGCACTGTGTATAGTTCAGCTTGAAAAACTTACTTGAGCTTGGGAGGCAGTTCTGGAGGGCAAGGCAGTCTAGGAAGGCTGGACAATCCTCAAGCGGGAAATCTTTAAAGCACAGGAGCAGGCCATCCTGGTGTGCTGTAAGGCAAACCATCAGGGAAGACTGGCCTGGCTGAACAGAGAGCTTTGGCTGGAACTCAGGAAGAAAGGGAAAGCCTATAGAAGAAGGGGCAGCCCACTTGGGAAGACTACAAAGATTTTGTGAGACTCTGCAGGGAAAAAATCAGAAAGGCCAAAGCCCAAATAGAACTTAATCCGGCTACTGCCATAAAAGACATTAAAAAATGTTTCTATAAATACATTAACAGCAAAAAGAGGACTAAGGAGACTGTCCATCTTGTGCTGGATGCAGGGAGAAATATAGTGACCAAGGATAAGGAAAAGGCTGAGGTACTGAGTGCCTTCTTTGCCCTAGTCTTTAATAGTACAACCACCTGTCCTCTGAGTGCCCAGCCCCCTGAGCTGGAAGATGGGAATGGAGAGCAGACATAATCCCCATTAATGCAAGCAAAAATGGTGAGGGACCTACTACACCACACAGACACACCTAAGGTTGGATGGGATCTACTCAAGGGTACTGAGGGAGCTGGCTAAAATGTTTGCCAAGACATTTTCCAAAATATATCAGCAGTTCTGGCTACCCAGGAAGGTCCCAGTTGACTGGTGGTTAGCAAACATGGCACCCATCCGCAAGAAGGCTTGGAAGGGGGATCCAGGGAACTACTGGCCTGTCAGCCTGATTTTGGTGCCAGGGAAGGTTATGGAGCAGATCATCTTGAGTGCCATCATGTGGCACATAGAGGACAACCAGGTGATCAGGGCCAGTCAGCATGGGTTTATGAAAGGCAGGTCCTGCTTAAAGAACCTCATCTCCTGTGACAAGGTGACCTGCTTAGGTGAGAAGGGAAAGGCTATGGATGTTGTTTATGTGGACTTTAGTAAAGCTTTTGACACTGTTTCCCACAGAATTCTCCTGGAGAAACTGGCTGATAACAGCTGGGATGGGCATACTTTACGCTGGTTAAAAGATCGGCTGGTTGGCCAGGGTGGTGGTGAATGAAGTTGGTGTCTGGTCACAAGTGGTGTTCCCCAGGGCTTAGTATTTGGGCCAGTTCTGTTTAATATCTTTATAAATGATCTGAATGAGGGGGTCAAGGGTGCCTTCAGTATATTTGCAGATGACACCGGGTGGAGTGGGAGTGTTGATCTCTTTCAACATAGGGAGGTTCTACAGAGGGATCTGGACAGGCTGGATAAATGGGCTGAAGCAAATGGTATGAGGTGCAACACAGCCAATTGCTGGGTCCTATACTTGGGTCACAACAACCCCATGTGATACTACAGGCTTGGGGAAGAGTGGCTGGAAAGCTGCCTGGCAGAAAAGCACCTGGGGGTGTTGGTCAACAGCTGTCTGAATATGAGCCAGGAGTGTGCCCAGATGGCCAAGAAAGCCAGCAGCATCCTGGCTTATATCAGAAATAATGTGGCCAGTAGGACTAGGGAAGTGATTGTCCCTCTGTACTTGGCACTGATGAGGCTGCACCTCAAATACTGTGTTCAGTTTTGGGTCCTCCACTACAAGAAAAATATAGATGTGCTGGAGCATGTCCAGATAAGGGCAACAAAGCTGGTGAAGGGTCTAGAGCGCATGTCTTAGGAGCAGCTGAGGGAACTTGAGTTTTTCAGTCTGGAGAAAAGGAGGCTGAAGGGAGACCTTATTGCTCTCTACAACTACCTGAAAGGAGGTTGTAGTGAGATGGGTGTCAGTCTCTTTTCCCAGGGGAGGTTTAGATTCGATATTAGAAAAATTTATTCCCCAAAAGGGTTGTCAAGCACAGGAACAAGCTGGAGGAAAAAGCTGGAACCCAGGGAAGTGGTGGAGTCACCATCCTTGGAGATATTTAAAACATGTAGATGTGGCACACGGGGACATGGTTTAGTGGTGATCTGGGAGTGCTGGGTTAACTGGACTTGATTATCTTAAAGATTTCTTCACTAAAAAGATTCTGTGTGGCAGAGATACAAAGAAAGTAAATACCATGCATATGGATTACTAAACATTCTTAAATAGATTTGTGGGATTAGTGGCAGAGTCAAATGAGATGTAATAGAAATTTCAGGTTTCTGAACTATGTTAATATTTGATGTGGGTAGGCAATGTATAATATCACTGGTACTACAGAGTTTCCTGGTGCTAGTTAGCACTGTCTCTTTACTCGCTGTTAAAAGCTGAAGCCCAGAGAACTATATGTTGTCATATGAACAACAACAACAAAAACCCCTCTATTTTAAGTATTCTAGAAGGTTTTAGAAATACATATATAGAAGATTCATTTTTCTGATGTAGTGTTTGTGAAGATGGATGTTCTGGGTATTATACTAATCCTACAAATCTTTGCTATATATTCAGAAGGTAATAATTTTAAATTTTGATGTGTAAGAAATAGTGGTTCCTTCTTTCTGTCATTTTGGAAAATGAATATCTCCATTTTAAGCACTCTATGTAAGAATTTAGTCCTGAGATCTGAAGTCTGAGATGAATGCAAATGTGAATATTTGAATGCAAATATGAACTCCAGCTTTATATTAGAAATCAGCTTTACATGTAGAAACAGGCTGTAGTTCTTCAGAGTGACACTTATCTTCCTGAACCATGACATAATCTTTTTCTTCCTGCAATTTCTTGCATTGCTCACTATGCATCTTTTAGCTCATTCAAGAAATTAGTCTGGGGGTTAACATTCAGCAAGCCATAGACTAGTGTGTAACAGTAAGTATTGTAGGAAAAAAAAATATTGTGGTATTAACTACAGGTTATACAGAAATGCCTGATGCAGACAGTAAGTTACAAGGGCAGTGCAACTTTCAGGCTTTAGTGCATGACCTGGCAATCTTCATATCCTTTCAACCTAGCTATAGCACAAGTTTTTCTGAGAGTGGGAAACAAAGATGCATCATTTGCTTCTCCCACTTTCTCTAATCTTCACATCAATCTCTGCTGTTTTCACTCTTCATTGTATGTTATTGCTGCCTCCTTTCCTTTGTCTCCATCTAGCAATCACAGTTTTTGTTTGGTCCAGAGTGAACAGGCTGTGTTAAGAGCTGGCTCTGCTTCTGTGTTAATATAGTCACAGAGCTTTTGTGTAACAGCTGCCTTTTTTTCCATATCAGGCCACAACTAATCTTCTTCCATCATATCCCCTTGCCAGCCAACCTCTAATCAAATCATGGCAGCACCAATGTCTACTCAAAACAGTAAGCATACTTCCCATCTCACTCACACTCACTCATTTTAGCTATAACTTTAAAAAACAAGGAAAATTCAGTCAATGACCAATCTCCATGCGCTAGATGTTTAAAATAGTCTTAAGTAACCCAAAACTGGATGTTAAGTGGCTTGTTAACTGAGCATATAAACCATTCCTGTTTTATCTACCACTGGTTTTTTTACTGCACTAATAATCTTTGTACATTCATCACTCAGAATGCTGAATAAGAAAGGCTGTATTTCAAGCTGTTTGCTTCAAAGGGGTTTAACCTGCAGGAAATGTTACATCTGTGCTACTGGATTACCAAACCCTTTTCATAATGTTGCTGTTCTGATAAAGTTATGTTCTCATTTGCAGAAGGCAAGATGACTTGTAAAGCCACAAGCTAACTCCCTGGAACAATTACAAACAAGTACACTGATAACAGATTCATCATGTTAAGAGCCAGATTTCACATTTTATCAGAGATAATGAAATTGTGCATGTTGTGCATCCTCTCTTTTTACTCCTGTCTCTCCAAATTTGTCTGATTGATGGAGTCACCGTTTGAAACTTATTTGTACACTGCTGAATGCCACTATTGCCATTATCCTTATCAAATATCTCTGTCTAAGCTGCCAAACTTAAGTCCGTATCTGCTAAAAAAATTAGAGGTAGCATAACTCCAAAGAATTGTGGAAAAATACTGCTCTACCTGTTGTCTTATTTCCTCCTCTCACTCCAAATGCAAGCCTTTCATGTCTGCTCCTTACTAGCTATTTAGGTGCTGCTAATGTAAAAAAACTTTCTGTGCTTCCTGGAACTAGCTTGTGGAAATGCTGCTTGTTAGTTATCTTAATCTGAGAAAGCTGTAGTGTGTGGAACATGTTTGGCAGGGTTATCTTGATGTCCTTTAGATAGACCTTTTATACAATAAATGAACTTAAGAGATCACTGCCAGAATACATCAAACAGTCCTACTCAAAAATCCCATTTCACCAGCAGAATAATTGGCCTGAAAAATGACTTCTAGAGATTTACACTGTAATCTTCATAAAATGAGCCTTTACTGAAGCTATGGGAGGAAGCTAGGGAGAACAGTGAGGTTTGCTGCATGTGTGATACTCTGTATATGACTGTTATTGGCATTAAATCAATATCGGTATTAAGCCAAACTTATCAGTTGACTGCAACTAAAAAAACTAAATCTGCTCTGCCATTAGAAATGGTGTCTCATGGGATGCTGATGATGTTATACTATCAGACAGGTGAAAGACCTTGAGAAAGGAAATGGGGTATTGCAGAAGATAAATAGAATTTGGAATTAAAAAAATAATGATACATCTGCTCGCACATGTAAAAATCTTAGTTATTGAAGTATTCCTTTAAAGCCTTGAGCTGTCCTGATTATTTTCCTGTTTAGAACTTCAAGTTTTTGAGTTCACTGTCCTGTTACTGGAAAATTAATTTAAAGTATTGGTTATATTAATCATGAAAGTGTATCTTTGAAAGTGAAAAGATTGTATATTAACTGAAATAATCTGAATTTCAACTTAAAGTGATTTTTATAAAGAAATGTGCTAATGATAACTTCCTAACTTTAAGTTACTTGCTGCTGAATTAAAAATACAAGTTTGTATTGTGTAATTGAACTATGCACAAAATTTATGAAACCCACAATTTTTGATCCACATTTGTATTATATTCCTTAGCTGAGCCTTGTGCTTCGTCACATTATACGAAATCTTCTTTCATGTATTTCACTAAGCACTGTGACCTTTATCTAATAATTTTAGTCTTGATTGTCCTACATAAATTGCAAGTATTATAGAAGAATGGAAGATTCAAGATCTATTCTGAAATGAATTTGCTAAACCAACCATTCAATAAGAGAAACAAGGAAGTTCATTGAGATAAAGTCATTGAAATGCTAACAACACTCAACAGGAGATGCATGTTCTAACTACAGCAGAAGTTGGATAGCCTTTGGGAAGAAACTGGGAAGCATTAAGAACTTTCTAATGCTGTATTCATAGAAATCACAAGAAGCTTTCAAAATAACCTTTTGATGTGAGCAAAGACTACATGATCTTCCAGTGCTAACTGGGAAGGTCTCATTCTTGGCCCGAAGGGCCAGAAGTTTAATTAACAGGGTAAACTGACATTGGGTTAGAAGTCTAATACTAATGAGAATTTTTAGTATTCCTAAGTATCACAAGAACATAAGCAGATGCAAGAAACAGCCCAGAAAGATGATTGAAAAGTTCTGCTCATGATGGTTTATACAGGAGTAGACTTGAACTCTGTTACTGTGTAACCAGTACCTTGTAGTTGCAGGATGGGACTTCAAGTAGCCATTGTATGGTTCCTTTCTGAGGGATGCACTGATGGGATACACAGTCCCCAGTGGGATTTATCATTCAGCAAACATACATTAGTAATGGCCACTTACAAGGACAAGATATTTTCTTCATAAAATGAAGGATTTGTCAAGGCTTTTTCTGAGCTATCCATACGCATGTTACAAATCAGCAACTAAAGGGGCAGACTGCACTAAGAAATAATATTACTAACCCTTGCTGAGTGAATTTGATTTATGGGAGACATTTTGAACCTGAAAGTGAGATAAAGCATTCAGTACAGGGCAGGTTGTTGAAGAGGAAAACTGCCATTCATCCTCTACAAAGGAAGATTTTTCTTTCACTAAAGGAATAAATTTCTTTCTGTGACTAATGTAGCCTCATGGGATGTATTGCTTTAGCATGTTTAGTGCTCTCTCGTCACTTCTTCACTGTTTTATGTTGCACAAACCTTGTAGCCAACATGGACAGTTTGTGTAAAAATGAATATTCTGGAAAGGTCATGCCAGTTTAGGCAGTTTAAAAAAAGAAAAAAAAAATATAGAGAATCTGTTCATATACCACTAAAGATAAATCTAACAGTTTAAAGCAGCTTAGAGTACAAAGGGTAGCTCACCAGTTGCTGTGTAACTTGCAGATGTCGGACTTCATAAAACAAGATGTTACACATTAGTCTCATTTATTTGAGAGAATTTGAGGAGCCTTTAAATAGCTTCTACCAAAATACTGTTTCCAAGTAACTAAAGTAGCTCTGTATTACATGTGTTTCATCAGAACCACCATGGTTTTCCTTGGAGGAGCTTGTTATTAATATCAGGGAAAAGGAGTAGTTGCCCTCACCTCTTACATGTAGCTGGCAGAAAAGTGCAAAGCAAGGGTACATCATAAATGTCTAAGGAAGCTACAAAAGATAAAAATTTAAAGAAAATGTTGATCTTTGTGGATGGACTGGCTTACTTCTCAATAAAACACCAACAGAAAATTTATGTTAGAGAAGATAAAAAGCAGTCAATTTGGGATGCTTTTCTGATAAAGCAGAGTCAAAGTGGTCTTTATGAGTCGCCACCATTTCTACTCTTTCACAAGTCAATGAACAAACTTCAGTTAGGTGACAGTAGTTCCCAGATTACTGCTACGTTTTAGGGGGCATATTTTTGTTGCTTTCTCTGATCTTGACTTCTTGACTCAGCAAGAACTTGTTTATCATCCAACCCCTACCTGTTTGATACAACTTAAATGACACTGGGATGTAAATGCTGAACAGAGATAATATTTTTTCCTAGATTTTAAAAAAAGTTTTCCAAGAATAGCTGTTACATAAAGAACTGTGATATTACTTTTGCAGGCAAACCTTTTCAAACAGATCACTTTACAGACCAGGCCAGTTCGTGTTAACGTGTTTTAGAAATTGAGTGCTACTCTTTCAGAATCTGTGTTAATCTGTTTGCATTAAATATCAATATTTCATTTAGGGGCTAGTGAAAGGGAAACATTTATTAATTTGATGGTCAAAACATTTCCTGATGGTCAATATGATGTTTATTATGAATAAGGTCACCTTCTAAGAAGTCAGTTTGGTTCTATCCTGGCTTATGGAATAATAGTTCTATAAATTAACAGGACAATTTTTACTCTTCATTTATCTGTCAAAATAAATTTCGTAACTGCTATCACTCTAGCAAGTAACATTAGTAGCTAATCATCAATTTACATTTTTCAGCAATGATAAAGTAGGTTTGCACCCATATATGAGATTTTTACTTGAGTTATTCTGTTCAGTATTAATCATACTATCATTTTCTTTTCTAGGGACTACATTGTCATTTAAGTAAAATGAGAATAGGTACCTTAGAGAAATGTGTTTTTAGCATCTACAAATTGCTTTTTGTCATATCGAGGCAGTAGAAAGGGGCAAAGAGGGAGGGGTCACAAATGTTGATAGGATTACTTTCAAGTTTAGTTTTGTTTTGTTGTTGGTTTGTTTGGTTTTTTGGTTTGGTTTGGTTTTGGTTTTGGTTTTACTGTTTACTAGATTTGACAACCCCACTATCTATACAGAAAGTTCTCTCCAACTTCGACTCCATGTCAAACCAGTCTCTTGGCTGGATGTTTGGCTGGGGCTATGAATGGAGATACTGAAGCTACCCAGCTTTAAGTAGGGATCTTTTAGATGTGGTTTTCAAGTATTTTCCCTCACAGAATCAAAATGTCTGGGAGACTTGGAAAAGTAATGGAAGAAACCAAAGTATGTGGGATATCATCGTACATATATAAGCTGGTCCTCAGTGTTCTCCAGATATGATGGAGAGAGGTAAAAATAGGAACGGGCTTTCGCTGTTGGGATAGTAGAGTCCTCCCCCATCAAAGTTCAGTAATGTTTGGCATAATTTCTCCAAGTTTCATTCTCTTCCAGTTTAATTTTTCTTCCATATAATAGTAATGGTATATGATGTATATATAAGCAGCAAGGCTCGCAGGTGCTGGAGGTATGCTACATCCACACAGTAGCCCCCAACAAGAACCCCTGGCGCTAGTGGTTCTGCTGAGCAAAGATAAAAAATAAGAACTGTCTGGTTGCGTCGGTACCAGATTTTGATCTTAGCTAAAGCCAGTCTGCATATCTCTTAAAACAGCAAGCTCTTTTGAAGACTGCTGGTTGCGGGAAGGGGACTTTCCTGAAACTAGTTGGCAAGGCTTTTGAGTGTGTTTTTATTACATCTCTTAACTCTTATATCTTTTAAAATTTTCTGTTTGTTTTTACTGCTTTCCTATGTCACTTAAGCATATCAGGACTGCAGAGCTGGTTTGGAAATAGAAAATTTTCTTTGTTTTTTTTCTTCTTTCAGTGGTAAAGGTAGATCAGTTCAAAGTGCAGAACATCTCATTTGCTGATCAAGCTAACTTGATCAAAATAGAGAAACTGTTCTGTCTACAGTCCAAAGTAGTTTATCATTGTTACTCATTTGGAATATGAATACAATAACCTTAATCTTCTAGTATGAATAGTAGTATAGTGAAACCCAGAAGCAACAATCATAGGGCTACCTGCTACATAAACAAAGAGCAAAAACTTGCCCGTTCATCTAAAGAATTGTCCCTCTAAAACAAGGCAATTAACCAGAGATTCATGTTTAAAGCCATGCTTTTTTGTCTATTTTATGATGATTGTTGTTTTGTAGCCTCACTGAAGGAATTCTGATGTTAATTAACATCTCTTTGAAGCAATTTCTTTTAAGTATGTCTTTACTTCTTAACTGTTTTCACTACAACAGATTATCTGTAACCTCAGTGCCAGTGTTTCTGCAATTTCTGCCAGAAATGCTGTTCGGTAATGTGGGTTAATAGCTATGCAGTTGTGACTGCTTTTCAACACAGCTGGAAATTATTGTTCTGTTTCTGTGAGTGTGAAATTCCCATTCTCCTCAAGAATAATGAGAGAGGATATGCTGACCTCTTCTTCAGTAGCGTGCATCAGCTATCATGTGAAAGCCTACTTCTGAGCACTGGAATGATTTTTTTAAATGTTTGGAGGTTTAGACTTAAGCTCAGGCAACAGCCGATACATGTGACCCGGAGTATGTGTACTGACAATAGCCCAAAAGTCTCTCCTGTCCTTTGTCATTTAAACAGCTTATCATGTAACTTTTTTTTGTGACAGTCTTTATTTGAAGAAATCAAATAAACTGAGTCATCAAATATGTCTTCCTGTCTCTAAATCTTTCACAGATCTCTCATAAACTCTTGGTGCATTTACACTGGCTCTCAAAATGCCAAATTTAATCTACCTTCAACTCTCCTGTTCATGGCTCATTCCCTGGAACTTTGTATTTTATGTGTCCATTTTTAGGCTTGATTAGTATTTTATGAGCCAGTTGCCCATTTTGGTAATAAAACCTTTGCATTTCAGTGTCACTGGCAACAACCACCATGTCCACTGTATTAAAAGCTGGGGGAGCAGGGGAGGAAGACAGGCTGGGGCAGCAGTGATAAGTCTTCTACCTGCTATAAATGGCATAAAATTGTTTTTTACCATCAGTCACTGGTAGCAAGAATACATATTTTTCAATGTTAGTCTAAGTGTATGAAACTTAATCAAAAGAATACCAAGGCTAATCATTACATTATCAAACAGTAATATGGAGTATAGATACATATTAACCTGTACATAGCTGAATGCGTGATTAAGTTGAGCTCAGTTATTTATTAGTCAGGCTTTAATAGTTTATCTTTCCCTTTTCCTATGGCCTAATAATTATTTAATTTAAAATAATAATAAGTGTATATGCCTGGTAAGACTTACTTTGCTCATGAAGTTTGTAGTTTCATAGAGCTCGCTTTCATTGCAAATAACCTGAGAATTTAGGTGCAGAGAAAATGGATTAAAACTAGAATGGTGAAAAAACATTGGGATGGTTACACAGAGACTCTGGCTAAATAGAAAGTTCAATGTAATTCGTCAGCAGCGTCTGTTTCTCTCCAGTAGCTGGAAGATGCTGCTATAAACATGTCTATTGTATTAAGTAGAGGATTCCTAAATTGTTTTACAGCAGTGCCTAGAAAAGACTTGAGAAGGTGTCATGTAGGATGGTATAAACACTTTGTTCATCTCAAATTTCCATGGAAGTACCTTGGCCCACTTTAGATCAGTTCGCCTTGGAAGTTAATCATGAGCAAGTCATGATGGTGACATACTGAGAGAGCTTCCTACCCTAGTCTGTCCATCTGACTACTACCCCTTAATGATTTTCCAAGTAGTCAATGATGAAATCTCAACAAGAAACCTGAGAGCAGTGAAGAAAGACTTCAGGGCCCTGGGACAAATGGTGAAGGGATCAGGAGTGCAAGGAGTATTTGCCTCTGTCCTACCATTAGCTATGTTTGGTGAGGGTATGAACAGGAAAAGCCATCAGATCAATGCCTGGCTACATGACTAGTGTCATCAGCAGGATTTTGGGTTCTTTGATCAGGGGCTACTTTACAAGACATCAGGCCTGTTCACCACAGATGGGAAATTCTTGTCTCAGAGGGGAAAAAGAATCCTGGGGCAAGAACTAGCAGGGATGATTGAAAGATCTTTAAACTAGATTTGAAAAGGGATGGGGACAGAACAAGGCTATACAGAGAGAATACCAATGCGCACAGCATGGGCAATGAACGGGGGAAACTGAAGGCTATACCACCCAGTAAGTCAGCTTCAGGGACTCCAGGTTATTTCAGCAGGGGCCCAGATCAAATGCTTTTATGAGAATGCCCGCAGCATGGGCAATAAACAAGAGGAGCTGGAGATGCTTGCCTACCTGCAGTGCTATGATCTGATCGGCTTCACAAAGACATGGTGGAATGACTCTTATGATTGGAGCGTTGGATTAGAAGGATATAAGCTCTTCAGCAAGGACAGGCAGGGGTAATGAGGAGGGGGTGCTGCCCTCTATGCCAGTGAACATCTAGACTGCATGGAGATCCACCTGGTGAGTGATGATGAGTGCCTATGGGCCAGGGTGAAAGAAAGGGAAAGAGACATTACAGTGGGAGTCTCCTACAGACCACCTGACCAAGTGGATGAGGCCCTTCACAGACAGATAGGAGCTGCTTCTTGTTCATAAGCCCTAGTCCTCATGGGGGACTTTAGCCACCCCCGTATCAGTTGGAGAGATAACACAGCAGGGCATAAGCAATCCAGAAGATTCATGGAATGCATTGATGATAACTTCCTCCTCCAAGTGATAGAGGAACCAACAAGGAGAGATACCGTGCTAGACCTTGTTCTCACCAACAGGGAGGGGATGGTGGGCAATGTTAAGCTCATGGGCAGCCTTGGCTGCAGTGACCATGAGATGGTGGAGTTTAAGATCCTAAGGGCAGTGAAGAAGGGGGCACTCAGTAAGCTTGAAACCCTTGACTTCAGAAGAGCCAACTTTGCCATCTTCAGGAACCTCCTTGGTGGTGTACCATGGGACAAAGCCCTGGAGGGATTTGGAGCCCAGGAAAGCTGGCTGACATCAAAGATCATCTCCTCCAAGCTCAAAGGCACTGCATCCGTAAAAAGAAGAAATCAGACAAAGATGCCAAGAGGCCTATATGAATGAACAAGGAACTCCTGTCCAAAATTAAACACAAAAGGGGAATTAACAAAGGGTGGAAGGAAGGACAAGTAACCTGGAAAGACTGCAAGGAGATTGTTCATGAAACCAGAAACCAGATTAGACAAGCTAAAGCCCTGATGAAGTCAAACCTGGCCAGGGACTTTAAACATAACAGAAAAGGATTCTACAGGTATGTCAGAGAAAACAGAAAAACATGAGAGAATGTGTGGCCTATCCGGAGGGATGCAGGTGACCTGGTTACTGAGGGTATGGAGAAGGCTGAAATAGCATCTTTTTTGCTTCCGTCTTCACTGGTAACCACTTGAGCCACACCACCCCAGTCACAGAGAGCACTGGCTGGGTCTGAGAGAGTGAAGAATCACCCTTGTAGGAGCAGATCAGGTCTGGGAACACCTAGAAAACCTGAAACTGCACAGGTCTCATGGATCTGATAAGACATATCCACGGGTCCTGAAGGAACTGGCGGCTGAAGTTGCTAGGCCACTAGCCATCATATTTAAGAAGTCATGGCAGTTTGGCAAAATTCCCACAGATTGGAAAAGGGGAAACATAACCTCCATTTTTAAAAATGGAAACAAAGGAAACCCA
This sequence comes from Megaceryle maxima, assembly GCA_024605025.1. Lineage (NCBI taxonomy): Eukaryota > Metazoa > Chordata > Aves > Coraciiformes > Cerylidae > Megaceryle > Megaceryle maxima. The sequence continues at coordinate 35,834 of JANHGN010008074.1, read as the reverse complement.
GGGAACTACAGACCAGTCAGCCTCTGTTCTGTGCCAGGTAAAATCATGGAGCATATCCTCCTGGTATCTGTACTAAGGCACAGGAAAAATAATGAGGTGAACAGTGACAGCCAACATGGCTTCAATAAGGGCAAATCGTGCCTGACTAATATGGTGGCCTTCTATGACAGAGTTCCAACTCTGGTTGATATGTCAAGAGCAACTGAGCTATTTGTGCAAAGCATTTGACACTGTCCCATATGACATCCTTGTCTCTAAGATGGAGAGACATGGACTTGATGGATGGACCAACTGGTGGATAAGGAACAGGCTAGAAGGTTGCGCTCAAAGAGAGGTGATCAATGGCTTGATGTCCAGGTGGAGACCAGTGACAAGTGGAGTTCCTCAGGGATCAGTACTGGGACCAGTCTTGTTTAACATCTTCATCAGTGACATGGACATTGGCATCAAGTGCACCCTCAGCAAGTTGGCTGATGACACCAAGTTGTGTGGTGTGGTGGACTCACTTGAGGGAAGGGATGCCATACAGAGGGACCTTGACAGGCTTGAGAAATGGGCCAGTGCAAACTGCATGAGGTTCAACAAGTTAAAGTGCAAGGTCCTGCATCTGGGCTGGGCCAATCCCAGGCACAATTACAGTCTGGGTACAGACTGGGTTAAGAGTAGCCCTGAAGAGAAGGACTTGGGTATTGATTGACAAGAAGCTCAAGATGAGCCAGCAGTGGACTCCTGCGTCTCAGAAGGCCAACCATATCCTAGGATGCATCAAGAAAAGTGTGGCCAGCAGATCAAGAGAAGTGATTCTCCCCCTTTACTCTTCTCTTGTGAGACCCCCACCTCAAATACTGCATCCAGTTCTGGTGTTCCCACCATAAGAGGGACATAGATCTGTTCAGACAAGTCCAGAGGAGGGCCACAAAGATGATCCAGGGGCTGGAGCATCTCTGTTATGAGGATAGGATGAGAGAACTGAGATTGTTCAGCCTGGAGAAGAGAAGACTCTGGGGGGACCTTATAACTGCCTTCCAATACCTGAAGGGATCCTGCAGGAAGGCTGTAGAGGAACTCGTCACAAGAGTGTCCAGCAATAGGACAAGGGGAAATGGTTTTAAACTGAGGGAAAATAGGCTTAGGTTGGACCTTAGGAAAAAGCACTTCAGTATGAGGGTGGTGAGACACTGGAACAGATTGACCAGAGGGGTTGTGGATGCCTCCTCACTGGAGGGGGTGGAGGCCTTGAGCAACCTAGTCTAGTTGAGAGGCATCCCTGCCCATGACAGGGAGGTTGGATTAGATGATCTCCAAGGTCCCTTCCAGCTTAAGCCATTCTATGAATAGGTCTACAGGAGCCTGTCTGCAGACCAACACAGAGCTGCAAACTGTAAAGGTCATTCCCAAGGTGGTACCTAATTAAAGGTTGTTTGGAAACTTAACATAAGTTATTAATAGCTATTTTACAGAATTTCACCCCATGTTCTGCATTCAGCCAGTATGTGAGAGACTTCCGGGCAGCAGGGCCTACTTTCCACTCATGCTCAGTTTATGTACAGTGGGAAGCTTGCAAAGATAGTGCAGATGCAGGAAACCGCATTAGAAGTACAGTATCCACTTTTGTGCTAATCAATTTGTATATATTGGAGAAACTGGAAGCTTAGCCAAGGTGGGAGGTCAGCTAGACAAAGACTCACAGGAAAACAAACTGAAACAAAATATAAGTCTAATTCTCATGCTTAAACTGCTGTTCCATGTGATTATTTCATCTTGATGCTTTTTTTTTTCCTGGAAATAGTGTGCAATGTGTTGAGGAAATATTACTGTCATACATTCAAGTGAGAAAATTATCTTATGTATTAACGGACAATGTTGACCTATTTTACTGTCAGCGTTCTCGTTCAGGTGAATGTCTGTTTCTTGCCTTGCTGTTTTCCAAGTGAGTTTAACTTACTATTTTTCCATTAAATAAGCTGTTTCTGTTCTCTGGATGAGCTATCTAATATCCATTAGGATCTGAGATCACAGAGATTATGTTAGGACACTAGAAAATTTGACCTGGCACCACTTGGCTGAGTGGATAGAAAATATTGCTTTTAGTTTTTTTAAATCTTGGAAGTATTTTTTTTAAATAACATTTTTTGTTTCAAGATAGTTACAACTTAAATCTCTTGTACCAAAAAATTTTGAAGCCAGATGTGGAAGCTAAGAATCACTGTTATCCTTACATCTGGAAGCTAGTTTTGGATGTTAATAAAATATGCTGTCAAGCATTTTAATATAAGTGATTATACTTCACTTTCCTAAAATGCGCTCATAGAATTTAAGATGGAATATCTACTTGTTATTGTCTGTCTTAATCTTATATTGTGCTGTAGTGTATTATTCAAATGATTTATATGTTTAATTCTGAAGGGCAGTATTTTATAAATGAAAGGAGGAAGTGGTACTTATGAAATTCCTTGGAAACATTTTTAAAATGCAGATAAACCTTGACAGAGATGTTTATCAGGAGTCATTTATTTTATGATCGATATATGCGTCTTCACTAGCAAAATGAGTTCCCTTACTCTAAGAAAAAAAAATAATCTTACAAATTCTGAAGAAAACTGCACTTGGAGGAAAAAAAAACCACAGATGATATTCTTGGTCTGGATTCTTAGTTACACTGTAAAGTGAGAAAACAGTAGGATTTCAAAGTAGAACTGATCCAGGTAATTTACTAGAAGATCTTAACCAGCATCTAGAAAAATAAAATCTTAAAATATTTAAATAAATATAACAAAGAGTACATGTTTTCTAAATACATCCCCTCTCCCCCTCCAAAAGAACAAAAAAATAAAACAAACAAACAAAAACCCCTAAACAAGCAAACCACACAAACACACACACAAAACCACAACACAAGAAAAACACCAAAACAACAAAAACCACAACAAAACACAGTCCAAAACCAAACCAAACAAACAAACAAACAAAAAACCAAAACAACAACACCACCACCACCAAAAAAACCCCAGCAAACCTGAGAAGGTAAATAGACATCACTCATGAGTACACACTGCTAGATGAAGAGCAAATCTTTTCATCCCAGAGTCCACAGTTGAGGAAATGGGATTCCTTTTTGGATGATAAACTTCTAGGAAGAGTTGAAGCAATGAATGAGAAGCTGAGGAAAACAATATTGTCAGCTATTCATAAAATAGGGCCTAAGGAAAAAGAGACAACTAGAATATTTCATCTTGAAAAGACTGAAGCCTGATGGTAGTCTCCATGCAGAAAAGCTCTGTGAAAAAGTAACTTACACTTTATATCTGGACATTATGAAAGATATTAGGATATTTTGTTCTAGAAGTGTGGAGTGTAATACTATGTTATATATATAAAAGTAATAGCCTTAGGTCAGACAAGGACTTGGTTGAACCAATATGAAAATTGGAAAGGGAGAGGACAGTGGAGCATGAGATAAGAAGATTGTGTTATGATTACTGTAAGTACAAAGCAGCTGTAGTAACCCAGCTTGGGTTGTGTAGACTGGGGAGTCTCTGGCTGTTTTCTGTAATCTGGGTGTTGGGGAACACTATTGGGGCAGTAGGCCAGGGCAGCCTTGTGGTGGTACTGTTTTACCCTGGCAATGGCACCACTACTCCCAAGACAAGAGGTGATACTTTAATGATAACTCTCACCCTGTCCTAGACAATGATAATATATTAAATCTGTCTACCCATCTTGAAGATGATTAGTAATTTTAGTGTAAATCTCAAGAGAATCACCTTTTGGGGAATAATTGATATGCTGCTATATAAAGCTATCTGGCACTTGAACACAAGCACTTATCTAAGAGAAGTATCCACATACTCTAATCCAGCGTAAGTATTTAATTCTGTCTAATGTATGAAATCTTTAAGCTGAGGAACTCAGAAGGTTGACTGATTTATAGTTTGTGCACTGTGTGCTGAAACATACCTCTGATAGCGCTGCTGCTTTTTCTAACACCACTCATGGTAAGCCTTAGGCATTTTCAAACCCAAAGTTATTTAATTTCCTTGGTGAAAGAAACCATTTGCATATTGGTGTAGGCAGAGGAAGGATTGAGAGATTTTTAGAGAAGATTCATTAAAATGTAAACATTTCATGTAATGACTACAACTTTTTCTTTTTTTTTTTTCTTTCTTTTTCTGTTGGGAATTAGTTTCAGAATACTTAAAACTACTTGTATTTGAGGTGGATAGGGATTGCCTGCACCAATCATTTTAAATCTGCTGTTGAGACTTGGTATAAAATTTATTATACTCTATGCTAGCTTTTACTAAAATGTATGCAGAGTGACAGTAACTCATTAACTGTGATTTTTGTTAATTTTTTTTTTTTGAGAATGAGATTCTGATATATAGAATGAATGCAGTCATTCTATACTGTCTTAGATTTCAATTTAAAAAGCACTTGAGGATTCCTCTTACAAATGCCTGAACTACTTACATATTGTACAATAAGAAGGCTCAGTTCATGACTTCTTGCAAAAGCAACAATAGAAATGGAAATAAAATTTCTTTTCAATACCTCTTGAAAGTCAAGGTTTAACTAGTACTAGACACATTTACAAAGCTTCTCAAATTAGCTAATAATTAATTAGAATGCCTCTGACTTTTTAAGACTTGCTTAAATTAAAATTATTGACTGTATCTTATTTAAAAATAAATAAATACAAAAAAATAGAGAAAGGGGAAATGTATTCTTTTTTTAAACTCCATTTGGCCAGAATTTTTTTCAGGCTTTTCAAACAGATCCAAATCAAATCTGTGATTCTAAGAAAAGACCTGGGTCCGAAACTGACAAGGTTGGTATATTGCAAAACTTTGGGAGAACCAGAAGTGAATGGATAATAGTTTGAATCTTATTTTAGATCGCTATTTGGAACTGGGATTGAAATAATTCCAGTAATTCAAAGCAAAACATTAGCACTTTCTGTGTAGGTCCCTATGACTTGTTCCCGGATACCTGAGGGTCTAGAGGTTGCTACACCTCTTCTTTTGCTAGCACAGTCCCAGGGCCTTGGAAGGACTGAGCAAATAGGGTTTTACCAGCCCTTTGATGTCAAGATGCTCATTAGCTTCCTTTGAGACCCAGTATGCCAGAGGAGCAGTATTTAAAGCCTAAATGGCTTAAGTTGAAGTTTGGGGTTTCTTTTATTATTTAAAAAAAAAAAAAAAAAAAAAAAAAAAAAAGGTTAAGATCTAAGATTTCTACACTTCCATAGCAAAAAGCTTTCTATGAAAGGGAAAATGTAAAAATCTTCATATTCAAAGTGGTTTGCAATTGC
>JANHGN010008074.1:0-30423 GCA_024605025.1 Megaceryle maxima | reverse complement strand
AAGGGTAAACCGCAGGAAGGGCTAAAAAAACAAAACCAAAAATACCAAATGGAAAAAACAACGTTACATTAACTGTAGCAACAAAAAACGCAAAAAAAAAAAAAAAAAAAAAAAAAAAAAAAAAAAAAAAAAAAAAAAAGGTGAAGATCTAAGATTTCTACACTTCCATAGCATAAAGCTTTCTATGAAAGGGAAAATGTAATAATCTTCATATTCAAAGTGGTTTGCAATTGCAGGTTCTCAGTCTTGCTCCTGTTTAAATCTCCAGTAAAACTCCAACCATCTTCTTTAAAATCACTGGGTTAGGATCCTTCAACTGTTCTAGAGCAGCAGTGAAGGACTAGAGCTGGTTTGTGTTCCCAGTTTACAAACATATTAATAGTCTAGTTTATGGCCATAGCCTGGCTCAGTATCAGCCTCAAATTCGAACTCTGGAGATTATAATTCCTCATCATGTTCTCACACCATTTGATCTAGACCTTGACATCTTCCTCTCCATAAAATGCTGAGAAAAGAAATTAGTTTTAACATGAAATTGATTTCTTGAAATTCTATGAGACCGCTTCTCCTCATGATACTTTGCTAACAAGTTAACGATCCCATTTATTTCTTAATCAATACACAACAAGGGACCTCAGTGACTTACCTCTCGGGCCTTAAAAACATCTATAACTTCAGCCTTCAGGATGCATTAGAAAATTGGAACATGGAGTCCTTTTTATTCTCTTCTGCTGAAGAGCACATGCATGCAGTTACAGAGGAGTTACACACTAATGGTAAATTTGGAGGCTTGAAGATTGAGCAGTTCAGTGTATTTTTGCTGTGTCATATTTGGAGAACAGATATTACTTACTTTACATCCTGGGTAGAAATGTAATATTTCTGAATATGTATTAAAAAAAAAAAAAAAAAAAGGCAAGGAAAATTAATTTACTTGGAGCTAAAGGATTTCAGTTGGGATTTATCTGTGCAATAAAAAAATGCTGCTAGATGAAAGAAAGCGACAAAATTTGAGATCTTAGCCACCCCCCGCCCCATTTATTGTAATGTAATTTGTAATTGGAGTGAGTTTGATAGCAACTTCATCTGACCACGGTGGGAAAAGTGCAGCCAGTATGAAGAAGTAATCTGTTGTTGAAACCTAACTAATGACTATACAAAGCATTTTGCAGGCATTTTATAATTAGTAATAAAAGACCCTAGTTATACTGTAGTAGTAAATGTCCAATGTGAGTCCTGGGAATTGGTTTTGGTTTAGTTTACTGCCCGTCATTAATACCTAAACATTGTGAGAGTATCTATAAAAGTTCTAAAGTTTCATCTTTTCCCTTTCTTGTCTACTTTGTAAGTGCTCAGGAGTGCAGAGAGACACAGCCATCATCTGCTGCTCTCATACAGAGCTTCTAGAAATAAATTAAAATGTCACTCCTTAGTCTCTGTAAGAACAGTCACCTCCGTAAATGTAACACTAACAGGCTTTTCAGTGTAGGGCTAATTTAAAAAGCAGGTATTGTCATGAATAGTCCTTTCTTTCTGCTGCCCCCACAGTAACAGAGCACTTGAGGCTTATGGCTGCCTTTAAGCAATGAATGGCTCCTTTGACTTCATGCACTAAAGTACATTACTGGATCAGATTTATTTCAGGGGACTTCTCAGATGAGAAAAGGTTTACAGAAGCAGACACACATATAAGAGACAGACTGAAATGAGTATGTTTCATCAGGGCACTGTTAATATATCCAGTAACCAGATTTTTTTTTTTTTATCACCTAATGAAGAAACTAGGAAAAAAGCTTACAAAAGAATGAAGATAAACAGTAGATGTAGGGCAAAAAAAGAAGACTGGGATAAGTAAAAATAATTACATAAAAATAATTTTGTAGTTTTGAGTCTGGTATACTGATTCAGTCTCAAAGCAAATGTGAAAATAGAAATAATAATTAAAAAAAAAAAGCAAAGCTTCTATCAATAATCTGTGCAAAAAGGTTGCTTATTACATGTGTTAGCTGTCTCCAATTTATGGATGCATGGCTCCTGCCTGTATCAAATTTAGCTGGAATAAAGAGCGTTGTCTGCACAGATGCACAGTCTCCATTTCCGTTCCTGAAAGCTCAGATTTCACCAGTCCATTTTACTGTTTTCCCCGACTGCTACTGCTGTTCGGGTGTATGTCTATGAAACACGCTACTAGATGTGATACGCCAGCTTGAGGTGCTAGCTGCAAAATGTTTCAGAAGTAAGTCTTTAAGCTCACCACCCTTTCTCAGTAACATGGTAAGAGGAGCAAAATTTATTCTTCCTCCCCCATTTAAGTGCTTTAAAGGGGAAAAGTCTTTTTTTAACACCTGCTAATGCATGCAGGTGTTCCTCTAGAGTGTGGTACACAGATACACTCTCTGCAGGACTATGTGGGAATGCGGGACTTGATTTCCCTGTTCTAGGTAGGACCTTTGAAATAAATAGATTGGCTCTGGGTGAAAAATAAAAGCAAATAAAGAAAATAAAGCTCATTGCTGGGCAGCTGTCATGAGGTAGAAATACTCCTTGGGGAAGAGGACATGACCTGGATGACAGCCACCTACATGAGATAGGCCACCTTTACCCATGCCTTTATAAAATAAAGACATAATAAAATTTATTTTAGCAAGGTGAGTTTTTTCCTAAAATGAAACAAATACATGTAATGCAAAATTATCTAATAGAACTAAGGATCCCCAAAAAGGACATTCTGACATCTTTTTAAGAACCGAGTGAAAATAAAGTAAAAGCTGGTAAAAAATGTGAATTAATGCATAAGGATGAAATGACCATTGGCAAACTTTGCAGTCTTTAATAATAAAGCTAGAAGAATTAAAGGAGTATGTTGGAAATCCAATACCAAAAGGAACTATGAGTCAAACAACCACCCCTCCCTCCTCCCATTAAACTGTATGACTTCAGGAATCTCCATGGTTATTTTTTTGTCAAAATCAAACTGTTTGACAGTTCACACAGTTTTCAGGTTGTTTCATTGTTGGTTTTTCTTGGGGGTGAGGGGAGTGTCAAGGCCAGGGTAGTCCCTAATTTTTGTGAGTTAGAAAAGATTCAACTATAAAACCATAGGTCTGGCAGTTTTTAATATATATAGGACTACAGAAGTGCAGATTGTCAGACAAAAAACCATACTAGCAGGAAATTGACTTTCCATAGTGAGAAATTAGTGTTCTTCTCTGGTGGACTAGAGAGATGAAATGACAGCTTTGCCACTGCAAGTGTAAAGAAGCCAGAGCAATTCATTTTCTGTTTCTTTTTTAGCTAGAGCCATGTGAAATAATTCTTATTCTGTATTTTGTGAAATTTATCTCTAAATGTCATTGTTTAGCAAGGAAGAAATTAAAATTAATAATTTGTGTTCTATTGGTTATATTCACAGTTGGAATTGGTTATTCATAAACGGTTTATTGAGAGTAGTAAAACTAATAATCATTTACTTAAATTGCACGTTGGATGTTTGTATTTAATCACAAAGTGCAGAATCCTTAAACTGCAGATATAGTGTCTAACTAAAAGATAACACTAATGATCATTAATTCTTTGTTTAAAACAATATCTTGGTGCGTGCTTTAAGCATTTAAACTTAATGACTGTTCTATTAAACATGAGAAAATTCCTGAAAACCAACAGAGAAAGGAATACAGACCTACAGTGGTCCTACTTAAAAACTGAAATAAATCTTGGTAAAACTTCTGTGTCACTACGTAGCTGCAGTCCAAAGTGACAATGTTGAAATCATTGAAGTGCTTTTCCCCAGCAGAGGAGTTAAGAAATGTTTCTTGAAGCCAGTTTAGGTAGCATAACCAATTCAGACACTGTAAGTTATTGTTTTCCTTCCCAATGTTTTCTGATGTTGGTATGTATCCTACACAAAAAAAACTTGTATGGACTGTGTTTGGCACATGATTGACAGTTACAATAATTGCACCTGCTACCACATCAGCAGTCAGCCTATGAGAAGTCTATACAGGGTGCATGAAAGACTGTATTTAATGATGTGGCGTATTTTCCCAAACTTATGAGCATTTATCTAAGGGGATCTAGCCCCTGTGTACTGCAATATCATTTATTTTGCATATCATCAATAAATATTATTTAGATCTCTTAATTAGATTTTATAGTCCTTTCGGGGGCAATAAATTGATGTTAGGAGAAGAAATGTGAAAACCAAGAAACCTAGTAAATTATTGAGTTTTGTGGTGAATGACCTGCTGGTTAATTGATAAATAAACTCTGCTGTGACTATCTTCAGATGTTACTGTGACTGATAAGAAGTTGCATCAAGTGATTTCATTACCTTACAATTGGTAAGGTTATTGGTCTTTTAACAAGAGCAAGATAACAACAAACAGCTTTTGTTTGTTTGTTTTTAGAAGTGAAATTGAATGCAATTTTGAATGCATGCTCAGTTATTTGACTTTGAAGAAAACTTTCATAACATATTTAAGCACATGAAATGAGTATATAAAGGCATAGTGTTAACAGGGAAACAATATATGCCTTTAAGAGCTAAATATCTGAGCTGTACCAATATATAGTACTACCTACCACAGCTCTTTTTCTGCCTGAAGTAATGCAGGCATGGTAACTCTGATGGTGCTTCGTGAATATGAACTTTTGACTGTCTTTCCCTGAACATCAAAGTTTTGTTCAGAATCTCTTTGCTAATTGTGTTATTACTTTTAAAGCCAAAAGATTTCATGCAAAATTGGGGCGGATGATTTAATGTATAAACTGAAAATTAAAAAGCACATGCAAGAGGACTAGGGAGGGCTGTGAAAATTGGGCTGTAACGCTATGAACAGAGTTGCCAACAATGCTTCTTAATTGCCATCTATGTGTTTCACATGATGATCTGGTGTCAGTTGACTCTCTCATGTTAGTGGATGTTTCAGATTCAATTTTTTTTTAGATTTGTAATTTCTAAAGAGTGGCCTGCTGTGCACCATGAACTAATGGATTAGATGTCCCTATTCCTGGTTTTGCCCTTCTTTTTGCTTCATAGTTCTCTTTATGGTGCTAATAACAGTACAGCAAATACTTGCTAGGAACTGAGATTAAAAAAAAAATAAATCTGTGTTTCAAAGATAATAGGCAAGTGCATACATCAATAAATGAACTTTTTTTTTTCCCCCACACATATAATTTCTTTCTAAATTAGAGGCAGAAAAACTAATTTCTTGCAATTTTATTACCACTTGGTCTGATAAACTCCATAATCTCAGACAAAAGTATTGGAGCACTATGAAGCTATTAGGAGTTGAAGCATCAGAAGGAAATCTAGTTATTTTATCCTACCATTGGAATGCAATGCCACACTTCCAATTGTTTCACAGACATTATTCCCAGATTAAGGACAGAAAAAGAGAAGTAGTTTTGAGATACAGTGTTGGTACTAGTGCTACAGGAAGATATGGTCTTTAGAGTCCTTGCTGTTGTGGTCTTGCCAGCAGAAAACCAAAGTGATGGGCAAGGAGAAATCCTCAGTGTGCTCCAGTAGGTTTGTGTAGTCTGAGTGTGAGGGCAACCAACCTGCAGGACATGTTTGAATAACAGGATGGGTTGTTGCTATGGGCATCCTGAGACCAGTGTGAAGTGTGCCAAAAGGGACACATGCTCTGCAGTTTGGATACAGCCAACAAATAGCACGTGTCATTTATAAACCATTTGAGATTGGATTGGTGCTTACCCACACAAGCTTCAAAGGTTTTATAAAGATGGTCAACCAGATACCTGCCACTATATTGTGATGGACAGTACAGGACAGAGAACCTGCCTTCTGTGCTGGCTTATTTTCATGCAATCAGAAAGACAACAGCTTTTATAAAACTTGGTCATAATTCAGAAACTGTACTTAAATTGTTTGCATCACAAGTTATGTCATATCACCACCGTCACAGTACAGGCAATTTGCTGTGTTCTACAAGCATGTGTTTTAGCCAAGTATTGATTTTAAGCAACCAATCTATTATAACATTACAGCACCTCTCAAAAATAGATTTTCTGCACATATAGCATGGATTATTAAATTACTTAGATGAATTATTTGTCATTTTCATTTTTATTTGTATTTTCAATTTGCACTTGTAGAAAAGCATGTTTTACAAAACAAACCTTGCACAATCAGATAATATACTGTCATTAACTTCTATCCTACCATTCTAATTCAATTAAGTATCTGAATACCTAAGGTAGTCAATTTTAAGTTTTGATTGCTAAATGAAAATAAATACATGAAGCATTTAAATACATATGCCTCAGAAGACACAGAGATGTACTGAAAATCCTGTTGTGCTTTTTCACTACTCTGTATGCTTCCAAATGTAAAAAAAAAAGCCTGATTCTTCTCTTTTGGGCTTTTTTCTTTTTTGGAGAGAAAGTCTGCCTGTTTCTGCTTAAGGGGTGTAATTTGGTTCAAAATTTAATGGAAAATCAGAGTTTATGCTGCTTCCTGCAGAGGGACAGTCAAGACTTTCAGCTGTTAACCTCCAGTATTGGAATTCCAGCACAAGCTAGTGCTGTGCATGAGTGTTTCTCTGCTTTCACATCACCATTTCCAACCAAGCCACTTTCCTATACACTTACTCAGAAACGGGGCTGAGCCAAAGTACAGAATATGGGGGGGAAAAACAGAAGAACGTGGCTTGTTGAGCAAGAGAAAAAAAAATGACTCATGGGAAGACCTGGTACAGTTCTTCACATATGTAAAAAAAGCTATGAATTAGAAGGAAATTAACTCTTCTGTGTTAACTTGTCATAAGAGAAGTTATAATCATACGTGGCAGTAAAAGAACTGTAATTTAGACATGGGAAACTCTTGCTAACTATAAGGATAATTAGACATTCTAGTATACTCCTTAACAACCCATAATCATATAATTTTGAGAATATAGCAAGGATGTCAGGAATGATTGTGGTACTGTTGGTTCTCACTTGCTGCAGGGAATTGGATGTCTCAAGCTCTCTTCCAGGGCTTTTTATATGGCTGTTTCTACAGATATTTGCTCTGGAACTTGGGGGGAGGAGAACCCAAGCCTTAAATATTTTTCCTGTTCCTGCAACTAATTAATTTCTTCCTCATATGCTTTTTCTATCTGTGACCCTATATTCTCTTTCAGCTGCTTCCTGAGGAGTGCTTCTATAAAGAAAGAGAAAAAAGAAAAACCAGGAATTTGCTTAGCAGCTGTAATTTCTCTTTCTGAAATTTTCCTCTTATGTCCAGAAAATCCTGGTCTAATGATCATAGTGAAATACGGAGTATTTTGGGATGTAGCCTTTAGGCATATCTGCAACAGTGTTCAATGAAGCCATAATAGCACTGCTTACTTCTACAACTATCAATATTCAGTAGACTCATTCCTACAGTGAAATGTACACTTATTTTTAAAAACAGCCTTCTAAGAATTAATCTGAAACAGCCAAAGCGAATTGTAACGACATTTAAAATCTAGAAAAAGTGAGAACATATTTGCTAATTTTCTTTATTTCTTTACTGGAAATAAATTTTGAACTCTGGATGCTGAATAATCCAAAGGAAAGTAAAATAATCATTCTGTGATATGGTGGAGTCCAAAAATTTTCATTAAGCACTGGTGGATATGAAGAAAAGGAGATAATTTTGCACAGGGAGAGTGTTCTTTTTAATGACAAAATTATTTGTGGGGGAAGAAAAAGGATTGTGGGTTTTGGTGGTTTTTTTAAAAAGAAAAACTATTAGGCTGTCTGAGAAAAAAGCCTAGTGTCATTGTATCTTGCACCAAAATATAACAGTACTCAAACTCCTGTTCATAGTATACATTCATAGTGTAGTTTTCACTATTTCTCTCCACTCCTTAGCTTTAATCCTAGGATATGATGCTGCAGACACGTGACTGTGTTTTTCATGTTACTGAAGAGCACATGACCAAGGGTCACAGAGCACCGGAACAGGCTCCCCAGAGAGGTTGTGGAGTCTCCTTCTCTGGAGATTTTCAAACCCTTCCTGGCTGCGTTCCTGTGTGACCTGTGCTAGATTGTGTGATCCTGCTCTGGCAGGGGGGTTGGACTCAAAGATCTTCAAGGTCCCTTCCAACCCCTGACACCCTGTGATACTGTGATACCATAGATTATCACAGTCTAATTCTGCATGATTCCAGAGCTGTCTTGACTAACTGGACATTAAAATAAAGCAAAGCACAAACCAAACAAACCAACAACCTAAAGTCAGTTGCCTGGGATTTAAATATGTTGTGTCCACCGTTGCCTCCCCTTGGAAAGAAAGCAGCACAGATGTGACAAGGATGTAAGCAGAATTTCTTTCCTTTTATGTCAGTGGCTCATGTAGTCTTTCAAGAAGCAGAAGAGATGGGTTCGCTGGCACTTCCTGCTAGTGGCTTGGCTCAAACCCACTTCAAACTTTCCATTTTCAAGAATTTCCAAGCTACCCAGACTTTAGTGGTCTGAGATGGACCTCCTTTTATTTCTCAAACTTGGAAGACCTTCTGTCTAGAACAAAATACTTGCACAGCCTGCTAGACAGACAGGAAAGGGCATGAGTGATAGTCTAGCCTGAGGGGCAAAGCAGTAGCCCAGCCTGCTTCCCTGGTGTTCCCAGCATCTACTGCATGTAACAATCAGATCTTGTACTAACCATCTGTTCCTGTGAACCTTCAGTTAAGATGAAAGCTGAAAAGTTCTCTTCATGAGCCAGATAGAGCATCGTGTACTCCAGAATATATTTTGGCTGATATGTTGATGTGCTGTCTTGGAGTAACTGCAGATCTCCTCAGGAGACAATTGAACTTCAGTTCCAAACTCTCAGGGAATGTTAATGTGCTGAGTACTGAGCTATGGCATAAAAGTACAGCTCAGTCATCTCCTCCATCTCCTTGTCTCATTCTTTCCTAACAGCGTTTTTAATGTGTTCTTGAAATTTTGTAAAGTTACTTATGATATTTTTCTGGTATAACATGTCAATGGAGGGACAAAGACAAGATATGCCAACAGGTGCTTTGCACGTGTTCAGGTTTTGCTTAGCTTATAGGGTCTGACTTGCCTAAGCACGTGCATAGATGAATGTAAGTGAAGGTTATAGGTTTCCATGTGACAGAGTGTACATAGTGATTTTAAAATGTATTTATATTTTTATTAATTGATTGTTCCCAGCAGGAACCTAAGCCACAGAGATGATTTTGCCTTCTGCCCGAGCCCTGTTCTAATGAATTTTACAGTTTCAAAAACATTTCAAAGTACTCACAACTAAGTCTCCTAGCATTTACCTGAATTGTTGCTAATTCATGTTCATTTCTCTGCCATTATGTCAGCCACTTACAAAATGAGCATATTTTGTAATATTTTTTTTTTAAAGCACATACATTTAAAGAATCACTTTTTTTTTTTTCTTAAATTGTTATTAAATCTCTTCAGTTTGTCATCACTGTTTGATCTACTTACATCCAAATAGTAGTATTTCCTTTGTTTTTAGGGTATAATCAAGATTTTGAATTACAATTTTGGGGAAGTCTACTTGCTTTACTTTCTGTCCTTTTGCCTTGTAAGCTATTTCGCTTTAACAATGGGTGTTAAAATCACTTCAGTTTGACATCTAAATGTACAGCAAAGAACATATCCTTAGGGAAATGGCCTTTGAGCTCTCAAAAAGGAAAGAAAAGATACAGGAGAAATTATTCTTTTTCTGTCCTTGTACCCTGCACTTTTACAGTTTCAAGCTTCATTTCCACTGTTTAAAAGCATATGTGTGATCATGTGATAAATACTCATTTTATCTATCACTTTCTAAAAATCCTACTGACTATAAAACACTGCAACTTTACTATAAAAGCAGATAGAGAAGCATAGATTTAATACTGTTTCACAGTTACAACTACATGGATTTAGTCTATACCAGTTCCTTAGCTTGTATTTCCATCTCCACTAGCCTCCTGCTGTAGCATTTGAAAATACAAACACTGACATTTCCAGTGCAATGTTTTCCTCCTTGTAAAGCACGGATCATAAATTTCCCTGCCATTAGGAAACCCTGTGCATCTACAGCATCAAAACCAAAGTTACATTGTAAGAGGTGTTACATTTGAAACCATACTTGGGGGGTTGTGTTTTGTTTTTGTTAGTCTTTTTTTTAAACTTCCGTTGTGTCAGACAATAGAGAAATGTGTAAAACCACAGCACACAAATTTGTTGCTTGATGGATATTTTGGGAGTGTTTTCTGTTAAATCCCATTACCATCCTTTCTTCACCACAGAACTGAAAGGCAGCTACAAGAATGAATCAGTTGGTGATAATACTATAGTGCAGTATATTTATCTGCATTCTACTGCTCTAACATTTTTCTTCTTTTCTTTGTCACAAAATGAAGACGCTCTGAGAAGATGTATTCTTTGTAGTTTGGGAATATTGTTATCTCCTGTGGTATTCTCCTCCAGGTAGGATGTGATGCAGAGAGATAAGAGCAGAAAACTAGCTTTGTATTGGTATACCTCTAAATCACTTCTCTAAGAAATGCTGCAAGCTTGAAATAGAAGAGGAGATGGAGGATGGAAGTTTGGTTATCTACATTGCCTAATTATACTTTCAATAATTCATCTTTTTAATTTCAATAGGCTTAAGGAGGCCACCATGTTGACAGGAGAAGCCCTAACAGTATACCCTAAGCACCAGGAAACCTCATAAAATCTCCCTACTTCTATCAGTGAACATCTGTGATTTTTGGACAGTATGGTGATTGGGTTTTGGTTTTGGGTTTTTTTTTTTTTTTTTTTTTTTTTTTTTTTTTGTTTTGTTGTTTTGTTTTGTTTTGGTTTTTTTCTATATATGCTTGGATTCTGACACCGATGTGAATGGTGATGCAGAAAGACTGCTTTGAATACTATTACAAAGACAACTGCAAATGTTCTCAATAAAAAAAAGAAAATAAAAGGTCCAAAGGTTTGCAGGAGTTGATTTGCTGACCTGTACAGTTCTGTGTCTCTGTGAAGCACTTTTCCCAGATACATCCAGTAGATGTTTTGAAACATGACCAGTTACAAAGCACTAGCATGTCATTAAGGGCTTTATTTTTTTTCCTCAGACATGTTCATCAAGGCTTGGTTGAAAACAGAGCATCCTTATCCAAAAGTATGTTTAGTTTTATGAAACTGTGATTCTTAGCAAGAGCTATTAAGGGTAAGGTGGAAAAGATAAAGAAATAGAAACAAGCACTGTTAACTTTCATGCTGTGCTTGTATGACAATATCCTAAGGAAGTGTGATAAAATCTAAAAAAGCAGTGATAGATGACTGCTAGTTTTCATCAGCAGTTTTAATTGTCACTTGTAAACTGGCTTTGCAAGTTTTCTTGGAAGGGAGCTTTGTCTTGCTTCCTGAATTTGGGGTGTACTATAGCTATGCTAACTGTAATGTGCTGCTATGCTGCTGCTGATGGTGCTTTCTGTTTGAAAATCACTGTAAAAGGGTAAGAAGTGGAGGTTTTTTTGCATTTACAATAATATTTCCATATTTAATTATGTTATCTGATATTGTAGATAGCATATATGCCATGTGGTACAATTCTCAAGTCAGAGGACAGAAGATTTTTTCCCATTTTTCCATGTTAGAGGAGGGAAACATTAAACTGAGAGTACAGAGGATTTTACCTGACAGGGAAAACTGAGTAGGAAAAAATCATAAATATTTCGTTTCTGTGACATATGCACTGTGATATAAGAACACAGGGAGCACGCTGTGGCAAGGGCTGTGGGATGGAGGCATCCAGCTGGAGAGATACACGGTCACCTGCAGCAGGAGAGCTGCTTAACCCTCCTGGTTTCAGTCTTTGCACAAGGGCTCCTCGAGCAATAGAAATGCCTCCCCATCAGTCTGCCTAGAAATTTGGCAGCTGAAATCTATTTAAAAAATATTAGCCTCCTACAAGCACTGAACATTAGCCAACCATCCAGGCTTCCAGGATCTCCTTTGATAAACAGGAAAATGCCACTGCTTAAGGTTTTTAAGAAGAAGATGTGCAGGTTTTGGGGGGATTCCCTTAGGCATTATCAGAACTGGCTCAGTGAAAACTGTCTTATAATAACCCAAGCAAAAATGACTTGTCACACTTTCTCAACTGTGATGTTACTTTATGACAAATAAATTGGTCAATACAAGCAAGGAATCTTATAATTAGTAAATTGTCCTGAAATTGGATGGGTTTTGTCCAGAGTAAATAGCCTTTGATATATCACAGGAAGGTCTATGTGGAAGAAGATTCAGACTGTACCAAATTACTTTCACCAAACAGCTTCTAGTCAGTGTAAAGAAGTTTTAATTTTTGTCTGCTAGCTTGATGACAGGAAATGTAACTAGAAAGTATGGTACCATGCATATCCTGTATTTGCAGGATAAAACACTCTTGAGATTTCTGGTGGTTTCAGGTTTTGAAGTCAGCATGTTGGCAAATGTTAGACAGATATCATCAGGTTGAGCCTGAGGAGATGTATTATATAGAAGAATCCCTTGACTTAGAGGAATACTTATTTCCTTCAGAAGAGGTTTCCCCATTCTTCTTTTTCTGTTCATGTAAAAACCTAAAGTCAGTTAAACTAAGCTCTCTCTTGCTCTCAAAAAAAAAAAAAAAAACCAAAACAAAAAATCAAATTCTAAACCAGCTGTGTGCCATTCATATATTCTTATTTTAATTTAGAATATACAGATAATGTGAATATCTTTGATGGTTATTTCTTCTTTCTCAGTTACTAAAAATATCAGAGCTACAGTTTGTTGCTATTATTACCCAAATGCTGATAATTTAGCTGCAGTTTTGCCCTGAAAAAAAAAAAAAACCTGTGTGGCAAAAACCACCACCCTCTTTCCCACATTTTACTTAAGCAGAGTCTATGTTGTAGAAAGAGGTGTATTAATTGAAAATATCCATCTTGAATGGTGGAATTGTTGTGACAAATGGCTGAATAATTGGTACAGAACACTGCACCTTTAACACTGTTCTACAATTGTAAAAAAGTCCCTACAGACAGCTGGTGATTAATAAAGTATTTCATTTATTTCTCTTTACTGCTTCTGTAAAGATGTATTGATTAAAGTAGTAAATGTTACTGGATTGAACATCTTCAGAGATGGTCCCTTATTCTCAATGTGAAATGAGGATTTTAGAAAAGTCAGTTGTCTGCAAGCAAACAAGCAGCGAGGTCTTTTACACTGAAATGTTTCTTTTGCAAATCGAGGAGACACCATGTATTTTTTATCACAGATCTATAACATCTGTTGTTATTTTCTTTACTTTGCTCTGCTGTTGTCTATAAAGCAAAAGGGATTTTCTCTGGCATCATGTAACTAGAGTATTAGGTTGAATATTAATTTATTTGCTGTTACGTGTGAATGCAAAATAGTATTTTGGAAACACCTTTGAATACACAAAACTCCAAGCAACTGTCCCGGGTTCTCACAGATTTTAGAATTCTATCCAATGGTTCATGAGCTGATTCATCATTACAGTCCATATGGTAATAATTCTGCTTTGGCCTGGGCTACTGTATTTCACATTCTGATTTCTCTGTGAATGCAAATGGCAGTACAGGATGTAGCCAAATGTGTTACTTGGGCTGCATTCCAGCCTTTATCCTTCTACCAAGAGCCTGTTGCCAGGTTATTTAGTTTGTAGCACTACCATTTGTGGGAGGTTTAAGGCAAAGGTAACTTAAACTGTTTCCTGTAGTTAAGAAATGCTGGAAGTCAGTCAAGATTTTGGTACATACGGCAGCAAGTTTCAGTAGGCATAGATGTGATGTAATTCATGCCTATGGTTAGAAAAGCAGAAAGTATATCCATTTAGGTGATCTGACTTCAATTTGTTCTGGGAACGTTGTGCATGGAGGAACTCCAACTGATCCACAAATGCTGTTTGAATTAAAATTTCCCAAATGGGGACAGAAGTATGACAAAGTGAGAAAGTGCAACTAGTGCTAACAGGAAACAACTTGAAACATCAGCAGCTGTGCATTAAACCCTCAAGTGTTAGCAGCTATGCAGGAAACCTTTTATGGTCTCTGTAGGTTGAACCTGACAGAAGAGTGTAGCTCCTGTCACGGATAGTTTTATGTTTTTAGCCCCAAGCAATCAGGCAGGAATGTGTGCATTGTGGCTGTATCCATTAGGCTTCTGTACACATCACAGAAAATTCATTTTGAGAATGAAGGATAGCTAGAAAAAGACCTTAAGTCAAACTTCTTTTAAAAAATAGGATTTTTTGGAGCCACTGTCTTCTTGTCTTTTGTATAATTGATGATGCTTTGAAAAGAGCTTGGTAAATAATGAGAAGCTGATTCATTCAGGGATAATTTTAGCCACAGTCCTAATTCAGATTTTCTGTCAAAACCTTGCAAAGAGCAGCTACATAGAAAGGTGATAGAAAGCTCCTCCTAGCTTGTATTCATTATCTTCAGAAGTACTGAGTGCATCACATTTTCAGAGCCTCATATATTTTATTTCTAAAGTGTCTCAATTTTTTCAGACAGCAGCTGTTACTGTGAACATCTGCAACTTGATGTGAAGCTGTGGTAAACATAAATCGTTACAATATTGTCTATAGACAGGCAACTGTGGTACTGAAAAGTTTATGACACACAAACTAAGTGCATTCTAATCATCAATAGTATGAATTCTCATTTCCTTAGGAGTTTTTCCAAAGCCTCTTAAATTACACTCTGGTTGAAAATGTTCTGGCTTGGGGTAGGGTGAGGGAACAGAACAAGAACAGACACACACACAGAGTTTGTAAATGTGAATATAATGTTCAGTTCTTCTTATATAATGAGATTTTTGAGTGGCGAATAGAAATATTGCCTGCATAAATCTTAAGGTTTTGTGAGGCACCTTAATTTTGGAATGTAAAAGTTATCTGCATGCAAAATCTTAGTGCATTGCTAGAGTTTCCAGACAGTGGTAGATTCAGACAGTTTTTCTCTTTTCAGCTGGTGCCAGATGCCTGAATCATTCAAAATGATGTAATCAGCTAACATTTATAATGTGAAATCTTAGTGGCCATAAAGGGGTATATAGCTCCTGCTGCTTTGTCAAAAAATTAAGAGATTGTGGTGGAGCCACAGGAGAGAAAAGTACTAAATCCTTAACTTTTGCATCCCTCAAATTAAGAGACTGTCATGGAGTGCCTGAGGAAACACTGAAGGGGAACAGCTGTGCTCCATAGTTGTCCTTGTGCATACCATATACCATATACTGCATCCCTACACAGAAGTGATATCACTCTTGCGTCACAAAATATTTATGAAAATGAAAAATATTTACCACTCATATACCAATAAGCATTTCACAGGGTCATTCAATTTTAGCTAGAGTTGACGTCCTGGGTTTGGATAGGAGAGTGTTCATTTTCACCAGAAAAGGGGGGTGGGGAGGTGGGGTGGTGTTTCAACCAGGCAAGGTGGAGTTCTATACCATACCACTGTGCCTGCCCAGCATGGAAACCCCAGCAGAAGTTCACTGCCCAGGGGTCAATGAGGTGGGTACGTTATCCCATGTTTAATTTATATATATATTTCACTGCACTTCAGTTACTTATTTTGTTGTACTGTTGTATGAGAACCTCCTTATCTCAATCCGTGAGGTTTTTATAACTTTTTCTGCCTTTTCTCAGGGGGAAGGGAGAGTGTGAAGTGGCCACTTGGCTGGATCTAAATTACAGCAGTTGATAGTCACCATTTCTTTGTGGGTTTTGGTTTTGTGTTGTAGGTTTTTTTTTGTTTTGTTTTGTGGGGTTTTTTGTGGGTGTTTTTTTGTTGTTGTTGTTTTTGTTGTTGTTGTTTGGTTGGTTGGGTTTTTTTGTTGTGTTTTTTGTTTGTTTGGTTGGCTTTTTAGCAGGCAAACCTTGTTAGTGTCTCAGCAATTTAGTACCTGTTTGTTTATTATTTATTTATTTATTTATTTTTCCGAAGCCTTCTGCTAATCACAACAGGTGACTTTGCAGTCTCAACTTTTTGGAAAATTGTGAATTTTTAAATATAAATATTTACATTTGGAAGAATGTTCAGTTTGGAAAAATAGGTGATGCAAAACTGATTTACATGTATATGACACACCATTTTCACTTTTTTCTAGTGCAGTTCTGTTTCTTCTAGCTTTCTTACAAGTCTTCACTGGAATTGAGAGTGCAATAAAAGTAACAGCTTCTATCTCAGCAGTAAAACTGAAAATTTATATGATGTTACATTTCAGCTTCTTCTTGCAAAGGAGGAAAAAAAGCAGTAATTTCAGCACATTTAGAGTGAATAAGCTAGATGACCTTTAAAGAACTGCAAACCTTTCCTTTGTTTGTATTAGCAGGAGAATCAGGAATATGCTCTAAAATGCAAATGTCATGAGACCCAGTTACTGCTGCCCTTTGACTTGCTGACAAACATAGTTCTCATTTCTGGTGAAACTGGGGATTGTAGAAGTTGTTTGTAGTGTGTGCCCGTCTAGTAAAGGTGACTCTGATATTGTTAAGTGAGCCAGACAGGATACTGGAAGTAGGATAAATTAAGCCAGACTGAAGCCTGCTAACCTGAGCTAGGTTGAGAAATACTGCCTTGCATCTCATTTCTCTGCATCATACACTGCACAGATTCCCCAAGGCACCTCTTGCCTTTACCCTCTTTTCTGTCAAACACAAACCTAATAGATTAATGCTCTAACCTGGCTATAAAGTCCACAAATGATTCAGTCTTTCCTAAATGAACCTTTCTCTGTAACAGGCTAACAACCACTGCTATATTCATACACATATAAAATATTTTCCAAGGCTTTTGCTTGTTTGCACAGAAAAAAATGTAACTTTTTATTTCAGCTACCTCAACTACCCAATGCCCTGAGAGATAAAAGTAGGCCAGGAATTTCACCTGTTTGTTTGTGCACATAGTCAGGAATAATACTGAAATCTTAAACCTGGGTTCGTGTGAATGAAGTTATTTACAAATAATTTTCTTTTCACTGGTTTAACTTTTGCAAGTTGAGTTTTTTGATACTGCTTTCATCAGACATACTAAAGAGCAATTATATCAATGTTATTTTTGATCAGCTTCTCAAAGTATCCACTTTATATATAGCATAGTGTCTGTGGCAACTATGCACAGGCCACTGACAGAGTCTCTGCTTTAGATGCATTGTCTCCAGACATTGTGGAAGTCATGAACTCAGTCAAAGTGCACTATACAAGTGGTTATTTCAATTTTCTGGTTCAGCAAATAACACTGCTCTGGAGGTTTTGTGGTGATGGTTTACTGTAATACAGTGTAAAATGTAATGGTGTGGAGAATATTGTTGAGCAGCTAAAGGCCAAACTCATGGAACTGTTTGAGCTAATTCAGTAGTACTCTGAGGTTGTAGTAACACCCTTTTATACATCTAGTGCTAAATATAAATTACATTTTTCAGTCTGAAATAGGGACATGGAGCTACAGCATGCAAAGTATGAAATGCTGTATATCCCTGGTAGTCATAAACATTTTCTTCTCATTGGCCCAATAGATACTATTTCAAAGGTTTTGAGACTTTAGTGTAGCAATCCTGGTGACTTTCATGGACATGGAAACTGAAAAGCTTCAGTATTTTGGTTGAAGAAGAAAGATGTTTGCAAGACAGAAGACTGTTTTGTGACAGACCCTAGTTTTCTGAGGCTTTCTAATATTAGACTGTATGGAAAGATGTAAGTAGAATAACTTTCTTACCCCAAATGACTAAACTACATATTAGAAGGTAATAAGCAAATTGATATGAAATTAAAAAAGGAACAAACCCCCCTCCCTGCAATGCCTAGTGACAAGAGAAGTGTGAATGGGAAAACGGTGAAACAGTAATGCAATGAATCTTGAATATTTCACAGATTTCTCTGAGAGCTTGTTAAAAAAGACTGCATTTTGAGGAGCATTTCACCTCAGCTGAGCAAAAAGTAAGGCTTTTCTTTAGACATTTCAACATCAGAAGCACCTATCTATGTGCTTAACACTTGAAGTTTTGCTTTTGTTGACTTCATGCCCAGACAATTTATGAGTGCTTCTACAAGTTTCCATGAAGCTTTCTTATTGTTTTCCCTTTTTCCTAAGGTGGTCTCCATCCCTTTCTACACTAATGTTTTCCCTCTGTTTTGTCCCTCCTTTTTTATTCCCTTCCTGATTTCCTTGTGAGATAAGGTTCATGGTAATGAAATGATTCCTAGAAATAGCTAAGAATACAAGGTAACAGGTTTGGGAGCCTGTGGTAGTAGTATGAACCAATGAGTTGCTTTCGGCTTTTGTCTTTGCTGCACCATACCTATCTGCACTCAGAGTGCAGTTTTGCACTCAGAGCTTGGATGTTCCCATGTTACTATCAGATGCCAAGAGAGTTACTCTGAATGGTAAAATGGAAGACTGTACACAAATCAGTGTTTTTCTTGAATGGATGAACAATTGATTTATTAAGGAGCAAGCACACAAGAATGCCTCCAATAAGGATACTTTTACTGAAATGGAAGTGATTTTGATTTTTAGTTTTAATAATAGAAAGCCAGTTTGAAGTGTTGATACTAACGAGATTAGAGTTTAGAGACAAACAATTGAAAGTAGTTTTGTATAGCATGAAGATGGTTTTTTGTTCGTCTGGGAAATCCAGTCAATTAATTTGTATTCATCAAAAGAAGGAGTCTGCAATGGAGTCTGTTATCATGAGCCTCAAAGTCCAAGTGACATGTAATCCTTTTACAATGTTTTCATAAATAGGAAAAGGGCATGCTATTCTTTTTGGTTCTATTTTTCTTTTACCTTTGAAGATGCCAGTTGTAGTGACAGGAAAGAATTAGGTGATGTACTGAATAGAAGAAATTATGAAGAAGGTTAGATATAGCATCTTAAGATTTAAGGTAGTCTCCCCAAAACTGAATAAACAAAACAAAACAAACAAACAAACAAAAAAACCCAACACAACAAAAAAACCTAATTATTTATCTTCCACCTTCTTCAAGTACTCTTGAACAGGATACCAAATCCCTCACTCCTCCTGTATTCCTCCTTGTGGTAGCCCATATACTACTCTAATGAAGACTAAAGGATTTTGGGTTCAGAGATATTTATGTAAATGGGGAGATGTATCATGTCTTTCAAAAGTAAATTAATTTTATGAGAAAGAACAAAGAGGAATAGGAACTTTTAAAAAAGAAGATATAGATATAAATCCCATTTAGATTCAGATCTGTCAAGTGAAGTCAAGATGACACTCAAAGTTCTTCCACGAGCCTGAACATCTCAAAATGTTGTAAGCACAGAATGTATTAATTCTTTGTTGCAGTTTCAAAAAATATGATTCTACCAGCTTTTAATTTTAAATAGGGATTCCCTGCCTGCATACTTTGTTTGTTTGTTTTTCAATGTCTGATGTTTGAAGAGGATAATAATATATAAATTCATCATACAGTAGGCTCATCACTGGCTTATTATCAGCAGTTTATGTCTCCAGGTGTCATGTGCAAGTGTTTCCATGTAATAATGCTGTGGTTTTGACATACACAAAAGAAACAGTGATAGATACCATACTTTCTTTGTTACGCATTTAAGAGATGTATTTGAGTAGATGCATACACTGTTTATAAGTAACCATTTATTCACTTTACTTTTATTAAATAACCTGCTTTTTATAATAAAATATTTCCCTATATGCAATAATACCTTTAGAAAAATGATTTAGAAAAATAAACTAACAAGTACCCTAGCTATATTTACTGAAAGCTGTGGATTTGTGTATGTGTTGGGTGTAATTAATGACATCAGGAAGAGTCTTCAAATGGTTTCAGGGAAGGATAGAAGTTTCAGCAAAAAACTCCAACCAAACAGGTTGTGTGGGTTTTCTGAAGCTTAGCAGGATTTATTCATCAAAATTAAAATAGTTGCCCATTACCTTCCCAAAATGAGTAACTAGTCTTGGCAGTTGTGATCAGAGCATGATTTTTGGGGAGTTAGGGAAGCTGTGAAGTTATGTGCAACTTCTGATTTAGGCAGAGCAGGGTCTTTTCTTCTACTTTCAAGCCCTGTGAGTCTGTTTTCAGGAGAAAGTGATTGCTTTTTCAGTGGAAGTTTTAAACTTGTTATTATTATTGAAAAATGAATAAAAGAAATATTTCCTCAGAAATTCTGCTGGGAAAAGATTGTTTCACACTTAGCGTAATGCAGTGGAAGTTTACCAGAGTTTTAACACTGCAACACATTTAAGTATTAGTTAAAACACACATTGGTTGTCATGCAATGGTTGCTCACACGAAGTTGCATTTTCTAACATCATCTGAGCACAAGAAGTGTATAGGAGAAAGCTACTATCTTTACTCCACTCTGGTGAGACCCCACATGGAATGCTGTGTCCAGCTCTGGGATCACCAGCACAAGACCTGCTAGAGTGGGTCCAGAGGAAGGCCAAGATCAGAGGGCTGGGACACCTCCTCTATGAGGAAAGGCTGAGAGGGATGGAGTCATTCAGCTCCAGGGAGACCTTATTGTGACCTTTCAGTACTTTAATGGAGCTTATAAGAAAGAGGGAAATGTTGTACTAGGGGCTGTAGTGACAAGACAAGAGGCAACTGTTTTAAACTGGAAGAAAAAAGATTTAGATTGGCTATAAGGAAGCAATTTTTTACAGTGAGGGTGCTGAGACCCTGTAACAGGTTGCCCAGAGAAGTTGTCGATAGCCCATCATTGGCAGTGTTCAGGCTCAGTTTAGATGTTGTTTTCAGCAATACGATGCTAGTGAAATACGACCCTACCCATGCCAGGGGGGTTGGAACTAGGCATCTTTAAACGTTCCTTCCAACCCAAACTATCCTATAATTGTATTATTCTATGATTTTCTTAAACAATGAAGCTGCGTGGAAGTATTTCTATAGATTATATTATTTGGTTTAGGCTGATTGCAGATAAATCTTTAAGAACAATAATAGGAGGCTTGAACTCTTCCCTAGGTAACTTTCAGTCTTGAAACATCTAAGCAGTTGTGTTTGAGAGTAACAAATGCAAATAAGTCTAATACTCAAACCTCCTTGAAAGTACTCCTTTTGAATAAATTTTACTGTTCTCTTCTAAATATTAGAAGAGATCCCAGCTTTGCCTTGCCTTCACTTTTTAACTTTTTCACTGTACAGAACTGCATGAGCTCAGAAAGACTCTTGTCAGTTACCAGCTTCCTCCACCAAACACATTACAGCATCAGGTTTAATCTAGTTCTGCATGTTTGAGGAAGCTGCTAAAGATAATGAATCTCTCACATCAGTGTAAGCATAAAATAAACATGTTGAAAACATTAAAGCATGAGAGTAGTAAGAGAGCAAAAACATGTCTAAGAATGGAAAAGTAGTCATCTCTGCCCAGAATCTTTTACCTAGTCTTTGAAGGAAATTAGTCTATGTTTTAAAGTATTACTAGTAACACCTACCTCCAGCAGAAAGCATAGGGCAGATGGAACTGATGCAATTGCTTTATATTGTACTTTATTATATCAAGAGTATTCTGACACAAGGGGTTTTTTTGCCTTCTATTCCATTTCTTCATCCTTAAGAGGCAAGCCATGGTATTTACAAGACCATTGTTTATCTGCACATGCTTTCAAGGACTAATTCTTAGCAACTCTGACAAAATTATTTCCATATATTCTGTTTGTAAAGTGCTATGGATACAAACTTTATAAATGAGCTTTAACCTTCTTAAGGAGCCTTAAAAGTGGGGAGCAAGAAAGATAGAATGAATTTAAAGTTGGAAGGAAAAAGATAAAAACAAAGAACTGGAATTAGTAGAAAGAAATTTGGAGGAAGTAGGTTAAGAAAGAAAATATGTAAAGGCAGGAATCGAAATTACATAAAGCGCAGTCAGCTGTTGGTGGAAGTCACAGTCATACACTTACCAGTTAATAGAGTACACCAGTTTACTTCAGCAAAAGTCCCAGACTAGCCTATAGGCTGCAAACAGATTTTTTTGTTGTTGCTTGTTTACTTTAAATTTTCTTTTCCTACCCTAAGACATAATTTTTCAGGTAGCCTCTTGACATGAATAGGACTATTTATGGTAGTTTGATTTTATCAAGTATAAGTAAAACTGGCAGATTCTGACCCCTTGTAAGATTTTAGCAGTACATTTTATGTTATATATTACTTGTGGCTAATACTGGGGCAAGTTTTCCATTAAAGAGCTTCAATGAATCAAAACCATACTAGTTTACACTGTTTTAAGGATATAAGATTAACTCAGGAACAGTCTTTTAACTACTTTTTATGCTTACTCCTACTCCTGTGGTTACTCCTAGGTTACTCCTAAATATATATATTAGCATAGAACATGTGATGTTGCAAATGCAGCAAAGATGCACAGAAATAGGATAACTTTGGAACCTGAAACATGTAACACAATGCTACACAAACACACTTTTAATTTGTTTCTGATGGATTGATGGTCCTGTGTAGTATTTAATCAAAAAAGTATTGGAAATTTGGATTGGAATACCCTTTCTATAAGTATAAAAAAAAAAAACAAAACCCCACACACAAAAAAAAACCCCAAAAAACCAAAAAAACAACAACAACAAAAGTCTTGCTTTTCACTATTTGCCAAATCGTCATTCTGAGTTTAATTTTAAAAAAAATTAAAATTAAAAAAAAAAGAGCCCCAACATATTCTGTTGCATTTGCCAGCTACTCCGAAGGTCAGGTAACATGAAAGAAGATAAACCAGTGGATTCTACTAGCAACTGTAAACATCCTACTGTGGCCAGTGACTAAAGATTTATTTACCACTAGCTTATCCCTGAAAGCATTTTATGGGGATTGAGGAAACAAATTTATCTTGTCCAGGTTTCTTGAAGCCAGACATGTAAGAGGAGAACTGTGTATGAAGTTAGGTTACAGATCAATGACCCCTAAGAGATGCCTGAAAGAAAAAAAATGAAGGTACAGTAGGATTTGACACCACAAGGATGATAAAAGTTAGTGAAGAGATGACTCAGCATCAGGTTTTCCAGTGAGCTAATTATGTTGAATCTCAAATCATGTGGAGTAATACAAAAGAATGTTTCTCACATCTTTTCTTTACCCACCTCCCATCTTCAGCATCATTGCTGGTCAACAGAAACTCCTTGATTCTTTTGTGTAGAAATACATGTCAGGAGTTGTTCCTAACATGAAAGGGTCCTTTCTTTCAGTTTCCAGCATCCATTCAGGCTCACTCAACTCTGGTACACTTTCCAGACACTTGTTCTGTGTGTATACCTGAAGGCTGACCCTACCTATTTCTGTATGCCTGGGTGGAATGAATATTAATATTGGAAGTATTCCAACTGGCTGAGGACCATTTCTCTATTATTCCTGATTCTTTTTGACTGCCCTCCAGAAATCAGACTTCTCCAAGCAGTATCTTAGGAGTGAACAGGTTGCTGAATTTTGATGTACATGCGCAAACATTTGGTGAGCGTTTCCCAACCAGAACAGAATCACACTGTATAAATATCAGACCTGCACAACTGCAGCTCTGTCTCCAAAGGGTAGGCTTGCCTTTTGTGAACTGATGGACTCAGATAAGTAATTTCTAGATTATTTTAAATGGTTCTGTGGTGTAGCTATTGAAAAGTTAATGAGTAAAAGAAACACATATGTTGTGGCAGCTCTGAGATTCCCTGAGTGTAAATTGGTTTTTAATCCATTCCTACTACTTTGTTAATGCAAACAAACATTTGTCCTTTGCAGGTACACTTTGAGCTTCCTGATTCCCTCATTTTAAGTGAAAATATTATTTTCCAATTGAAGCATGCTCATGGAACACTGCGTATCTTATAAGCAGTTTCTAATTAAGGAACATGTGTATATCAGTATGAAGTAGAAGCTTCCCATATATGTGTTAGACTCACAGTCCTATGAGATAACTACATTTTATTACTGATAGTTGGCAAACTGTCTGTGTAAGGCTCAAAGAAGTTAAGCAACTTGCTTACTTTTCGCCCAAAAGACACCAAACAAAACACAGAAACCCTAATTTTATCTAGACCCATAGAAAATGAAAAAAAAAAAAAATTAGGCTTCCAGGTGAAATTTGTATAGCTCTTCCTTTTGCTTTTGCAATAGATGCTTTAGATTCTGCATCTTGTGTATTTGAACACACTCTGTAAAATTTTGTAGCATATTCCCAACTTCATCATCATGTTGCTCAGCATAGGAGGAAAATCTACACCTGAAATAGCAAAGGTTTTAGACACACAAGGGCTCCAATGATTTAATAAGGAAGTGCTGGCCTCCTTAGTAGCAGTACATAACAGAAGAATCTAACCATCAGATTTTGTCTGTAGAACTTTTTTTTTTAATGCATTCATTCACTTTCATCTGCTTGTTGCTGTGTTATTCCTTCTTTTTTTTTTTTTTTTTTAATGTTTTAAATGTTTTTGGAAAGCAGAGGTAAATTTCAGTAATTAGGAAGTACACATAAATGAAAGGACATTTTGATATTTCTTCACAGTTTACTTGGGTGAAATAAAAAATACCAATCATTTTTCAATGTAAAAAAGATACCACTATTAGTATTGCCTTTTTTCTATGATTTGTGTGAACTCTTTCAATCCTAACATTTCCTCCACTGAATGCTAAGTATCGCAAAAGGAATAATGATAGTGTGCAGTGCAACTGGTTGCAGCATAAAGTCACTGCAAAATCCTGGTGTGTTTATTAAAAAACATCACTAGTCAGGCCTGGATAGAGTTTTTAAGGAGAAAGCAATATGCAGAGCTTGCTGCTGAAGTAGAAACAAACTTTCTCGTTGCTGCAGATTTGTGTGCAAGATAAGCTTGAATGAAGCACAGAGGAAGAAAACTCTACGTATTTAGTAGAAATCTAAAAACTGTAAAACATTTGCCTTCTTTTTCACAGTTACTTGTTGTGTTTTCTAATTATACTTTGTAGGCTATTTGTCAACAGTATGATCTATTGTCTTCAAAACAAGTCTGAAAATGTCTGGCTTATTCCAAAGTAGGTTATTCTTTGTTCTATTTCCCATACACAAAAAATCAGCCTGTCCTTTGGGGCTTGAAAATTTTGTTATTGTTTTTAGGAAGAAAAGAAAGAATGAAGAATTACAATGAGAAATATATTCTCCTCTGGCTCTGAATATTATATGTCTTAGATTGCCTACCTTTTATTGTTCCCTATCCCATCCGACAGAGAAGCTTAAAATCTCCCTTAATTTACAGGGAATACACAGTCAAAATATAATAATTAAATCTCTTCCTTACTGAGCTGGAGAGCCAGCAGAAAAATTTTAACCAGAAATATCCACTAAGAGGATA
The DNA here is from genome assembly GCA_024605025.1 of Megaceryle maxima. NCBI lineage: Eukaryota > Metazoa > Chordata > Aves > Coraciiformes > Cerylidae > Megaceryle > Megaceryle maxima. The sequence continues at coordinate 5,079 of JANHGN010008074.1, read as the reverse complement.
CAATACTGAAAGGTTTTTTCAGTAAAATAGAAAGATTTTTACAAATACAGAAAATACATAAGTGTTTTTCCATTTTTCCAAGCATTGTTCATACAGCTTTGAAACAAACATTCAAAAAATAAAGTTGTTGCACATGTATAGAAGCCAGTTAGCCCTACAGATTCAATTGCTGGACTGATATCTCAGAGATCATATTAAAAGTTCAAAATCTTTTTTTCTGGTCTAATTTTAGGGCTAACACATAATTTCATTACTCATTGACTTTGGCATGTATTTGTGTATCTAACATCTAATCCATTCTTCATACTGTTCCTTAACTAGTACCAGAATAGTTTAAGTGATAGAATTTCCCTTTAAAATACAATATTGTGTTATTTGAACTGAATGGAAGCAAAGTGGAATGAATGATGTGCATGTGCTTTGGAATAAGGTCTTCTACTCCATTACCTCTATGCCTTTTGGTAATGGATCATAAGTATCACAGCTAATTTTCAGGTATCTCGTGTTTAACTCTTCTATCTGCTCTAAAACTCCTAAAATGAAATTCACCAGTTTCCAGATGTCCTGAATACTTTCAGAACAGACATTTACCTAAGCAGTAAATCAGACTTGATTCTTTATCATTTTGGCAACAAAAAAAGAAAATCTTCAACTCCAACAGAATAGCTTTTGAAAACAAAGGGCCTTCTTTGATTTAGTAAGAAAGTAGAATCTGTAAAATGTACATTGACTCATAAAGCTATTCAAGGTATCCTGTGAATCAGTCTATCATAAATATTTTTTAAATTACTTTTTTTAAGTACTAAACTGTGACCTGTACTGAGCAGTTTCTAAACAGCAGCCTTCCAAGAACTGCATGAAGTTCACAATAAAAAATCTCTGGATAAACAAATACCAGCTGGTGGCTGCTTTAGTAACAGTAAGTATTAAGAGAGCCTGATCACTATTACACTTCAGTACAATAGGAGCTGAAAATGCTTGATAATATTTAGACAGTGCTACAATACATCAAAAGCTATGTTGTGTACTAAGTTAGCCTCCCTTTAAATGTGTTCTTAAATGCTTTATGAATTTTAATATCCATTTGGTACTTTAATCTTCCTTTTCTTCCCCAAGTTTTTTGAGTGTTTCTGTGGAACTCATTATTTTTTCACATGCTGCTGCTTCCCCTCATTTTCACTTATTGTGAGAGTTTAGGATAAACAAGATCACTTAGAATTCCTTTTCCTTTAAGATCAGAAGGGAACTTATATTTAAGTGAGCTGCTGGGCTTCCAGTTGCTCAGGCTAAGTGGCTTTCTAAAAAAAAGGCAGGGAACAGTGTGTTGTCCTTGGTAATAACTTGGTACTTGAATCTTTTTGTCTGCTTTGAAGTTATGGATCCATCTATCTCTGTAAACCAAACCAGCTTTGTAGATCACTGGAATCCTCTCCTTCAAAGCCTTTGTGCATGATTTTAATCTCTGTTATGTGCAAAAGGGGTAAATGTGGTGGTTTTTTTGGCATATAATATTTTCATATTTCTATTTCTGTCTCGTTCTGGAAAGTCAATACAATCTTAAAGCAAAAGCAAGTTTTGCAACCTCTCCAACACATCAATATTACAGAATGGAGAAAGAGTAGCATATTTATGTCTATAGTAATAAAATAACATCACATTCTGTAGAAAAAGTTTAACATTAACTTCACAAGTAAATACTACTTGAAAATGAAGAAACAGTGGATTATTCTAAAAATGCTAATTCTTCAACGGTGCCTGTATGGATTATTTAACTATATAATTCATGTTTTATTTTCTACATTCTGTTCCCAGATCTGTAGGTACCTGTATCTCACTCATAGTGTTCAGCAATAGTTTGATAGATTTTGAATCTGCTGCTCAGCTGCAGGCAGTCTGTTGTACCTTACAGATGTGTAGACTCAAGACAGCTACATCTTGGCTTACTTGTCATGACAGTAAAATATCCAGAAGCATTTTTCTTCTGGCCATATGGAGATTTTTCTTCTGTGCTCAAACCTGAGTTGTACAGCTTTATGAGTCTTAATATCAGGCCAAATTCAGGTTTCCATGTTATTATTATTGCACTTGAACTACTTCTGTGATGAAAGCAAGTGGATGTTAGTACGTGACTCATTATTCAGACAGAATAATTGTGTGATAACTCTATTCAAGTATTTATTTCAAACTTCGGAAGGCTGTGTTAGAAATTCTCATTACTGGACATAAGTACAAATAACTCACCTTTTCCATACATCTATCTCCAGATAAGGTTGTGAAACATGATAAGTGACAACAATGGTCATGACTGAAAGCTAAAAGTCATCCTGGGCATTTAAATGGGACTCAGTAGTAATTGTTGATGTGGAACACAAGTCAAGGTCTAGTCTGTGTGTCTCTTTCAGATAGATCCTTGTAGCAAAAAGTTAATTGCTTTTCTATTGACCAGTAATGGAAGAGATAAAGCAGCCCATAAAAACGAATTCTGATATGTTTTTATGTCCCAAAAACCTACCAACTTTGGATAAAATCAGCATTTCCATGGAGTTCACATTTTCATCCCAAGTCCCTCAGAATGAAGACATAATGAGTGTAAATATTTGGGTTAAAAAGTAGCTTACTGGAGAGAGGTGTTACCTTTAGGTTTTAATTAACCATTATCTCTTATAAAGGATAATTCCAGAGTAATTGTGTTCTTGTAAAGTATCCATTCTCTGATTTCTGAAGCAATCTGTAGCTTTCAGAGGAATTCTGTGAGCCGTAAGAAATCCTTTGATATATATTGTATACTTGTTTGTGGGTAAGGGTGGAATCATGGCTGCTTTGAATATGTATTTGGAATCCAAGAAAAAAAAATCTAAATTTGATGCATTTTGACAAATGAACTAATATGGCTTGAGAAAATAGACAAGCTTTTGGGCCCATATGTGCTACGTCTTTCCTCCATTTCCTGTATTTTTAAAACCCTAAAAATTCTGCTTATTTAATTGAACAAAGTAGGGAATAAAGTGAATCAAAACGTTTCTGCTTGATGAAGGATGAATAGATTGCTCTTTATTGTTCTCACCAAGGAGTTAATTACTACATTGGTACAGTTGGTCTTTGAGAGTTGTACTCTCTCAAAAGCAGTCTCCTTCAAAATAGATTTTTTTTTTTTTTCATGACAGAACAGGAAGTTCTGTGGAAAAGACAAAAGGTAGCAAGAAAATGTCTGTTTCTGTCTGCTGTTTCTGGACTTTATTAGTTTCAGTATAAGATGGTAGATGCATTTGTTTCAGCTGTCCCTTGAAGGTAAGTAAATAAAAGCATCATAAATGTACAAGAGTGAAAATGCCATGATCTTGCAACTTGAGAGCAGTTATTCAACAACTTGCATGCTCCAAAGTGATAGTTTTGATTAAGATATCATGTGTTAGTGTTGGCTGAACTACAGCTCTGAATAGCACCTATCTGACTAGATTCTTGATGTCCTAAAATCTTACTCACTTTGTGACATCCTGCATTTGAACAAAATGCCATAGAACCTTGACCCTAATGTACTAAAATACAGATTAGAGGATAGTCATTAATGCCTGAATTTGAAAATCATGTTACATTTGTTAATGCTTCACTCAAGTTCCTATTCTGTATTCTGTATATCCTAACGTGGATATATCGGTTTTATGTATTTCTTTAGAGTAGCATAAATTCCAGAGCTGAATTTCTTCTGAGTATTGTCATCTCTTCTGGGTTTCTTGCATCTTTAAGGAAATTAGGGGGATTATTTATTTATTTAAATTAACTCAATGCAATTAATTTCCTATAAAATTATTTTAAATAAAGTTACAATTGGTGCAGGCTTCTGTAATTAATCAGCTCTGTAAGGTAACGAGCAATGGTTGTGCAGAAGACTAACACAGAAAATAAGATTGCAGGCAGAATATCAAGCTCAAATCAGGGTATTAATATTCTCAAGAAGAGATGACATGCAGAAATAGGTCTTACCTTACTTATCTATTGATTGTTCTTGGCAAAGTTTCTGAGATTTCAGGGAGTCAGGAAAGCTGCTTTTTCTTCCTCAGCTATGGGAAGGTACTGGAACATTTTTAATTTAAGGATCTTTACGACTGGGTACTAAACATGTCCAGATATTGGGGAACAACATATGCATTTGTCATACTGAATTCCCTCAAATATAAAATGACTGTGGCAGCCAGTTTTACCTTTGGAAGTAAAATATAGAAGATGACATGATTCAGATTCTGTAGGAACTGTAACGTTTCTCTCTAGGGATACAGTAGCAGTATCCTGTATTCTCCAAAAGGCAGTTATAGTCACAGTGGGTCAAATCCTGCTTCTATTATTCAAGGTTTTTGTTCACTTTAGCTCAGGATTGCTTATGCTTATATACTTGAGACTTGAGCAGATGCTGTTTTCTGTATTTTTTTCATCTCTTGTACAGAAAATCTAAATAATAAAGGCTTATCACTTCTTCTGTTTTTCTTTTATTCTAATCAAGATTTTATGCTTCCTGCTATTCACTCTACAATTTCAACTGTCATACTGAAAAAAACCCCACATGCCGTTATTCCAGTGCACAAAATTCAATTTCTCCCACCTTGTACTGCTTCAATGACTCCAGCCTTAATTCTGCCTAAAAATAAAAAAAACCTTCTGAAGTATTATGTGAGCACATACATGCCTTTGTCACTTACGTGACAACTGAATAGAGGAACACATACCCATAGGCATCTCACTTTATTACAACCTGTTAATATATTGAGTGATTTAGTGCCATTACGCTGGTATAAAACCATATTTGATGTAGGTCCTATTAGTCAGAATCACAGAATCAGAATCACAGAATGGTTTGGGTTGGAAGGGACCCTTCAAGGTCATCTAGTCCAACCTCCCTGCAGGGAGCAGGGACATATGCAACTAGAGCAGGTTTCTCAGAGCCCTGACCATCCTCACCTGGAATAGTTCCAGGGATGGGGCATCTACCACCTTTCTGGGCAATCTGGTACAGGGTCTCACAACCCTCAGTGTAAAAAATGTCTTCCTTCTCTCTAGTCTAAATCTCCCTCTTTTTGTTTAAAAGCA
>JANHGN010008073.1:153472-165826 GCA_024605025.1 Megaceryle maxima | reverse complement strand
GAAAGACGTATGCGGTTACGCCATACGAAGTCTGATGGTACAAGCGATGGGGGGGCAGTTGTCGTGACGGGTAAGGCGTGGGTGTAAATTAAAAAAAAAAAAAAATTTGCAGAGCTCCAAGCTTCAATAGCAATTTTCATTGAAACCATGAAAATATTCAGACTTTATTCCAAAAATGCATGGACAATAAAAAAATGTTGTTTTTTTTTTTAAATAATCATAATGAAAATTAAGATGACAGCAAATGTAATAGTAAATTTTTTTTTTTAAATGACATAGTGGTTTAAAAATGGATTTAAACATTCCCCATGCATGTCTAATTATGGCTTTAAAAGATATCATCCTGCACTGCTGAGCAATGTTTCTTTACGTTATTGAATAATGGTTTAACACTACACCAAAATTAAAGGCAACATAAGGGTAATCTGGCTTTTCTCATTGTTTTTGGAATGTTTGTGTTGAAAACTCTTATTGATTCATTGATATTCATCATCTGATACTTAATTACAATAAATATATATGAAATATTTACCAATATTTCTAATATATTCCAAAATCCACCAGAACTATTGCATCAATGACAAACTGAAACAGTTTAAACTAAACTAGTATTAGCTGCAGTACATTACAATTCACATCACAATATATTTTATGACCTGGCTTTTCAACCAACAAAGAGGTTTTTCTCTAAAGTCTTAATAGCAAGTTACTCCATTTGAATAATCTAGAAAAAGACAAGACATAAGCATAACTTAATGAGATCAGTCATCCTGGTGAGTTCTGTTATTCTTCATAATTGGAAAATGAAATATTACACTACTCTGAATGCTATTATATTTGGAAACAAGTCAGGCACATCTATGCAATTTGCTTTAGAGGTATTTAAGATATATATTCTTTTGAGGCAGTTGTGCTGCTTTTAGCTGAAAGTTTTAATTGTTTGTTGTTTTTTTTTTTCTTTTTTAATGATGATCCACCAATTTAAATTGATGTAAAAATGTGTAACTTTAAGTACAAATCCATACATGCATTTTATCTCATTTAGCATTCCATTATCACTACCTAAGTCAAATTGTCATTAAAACCCTGTCATATAATCAGTTACCTAGAAGGAAGTGTCAGTAATTTGCTTTACAGTCCTGATTGATATGTAAACCATAACCTATTTACTATAGAGGCCCATCACTGGATGTATTTATAGTGATTGGCACCAAAATCCAAAACCAGCCTTGTTAACTTCATGAGACAATTTAGGAAGGAAATGCTACTTATAGAGAACATAATTATTACATTGTAACCCCAAATAGCTAGAAGGAAACACAAGAAATGTTCCATAAAATGTTCTTTACTCTGATGTGAATTGTACTTACCTAAATTCGCTCAGTACGGAGCTCTGTTAGACTCCAGCCACTCACAGAGGTCTTTGGCACCGAATGAATGCAATTTCTGGGCGTTATTTCAACTGGGATTTTTTCATCTTTATTCTACTCTTGATGGTGTCTCTGTACTATGAAATTCACAATGTGAAGCTGAATTTAAGTCATTCAGACGAAGTTATGCCCCTGGCTACGTATTCTTTAACGGGATGAGATTGTGACTCATACGCTACTATGATCACCTCTTGCTTTCCTGGTGGTTTCCCTATTGCATCGCCGGGACTGAGGCATGAAACTATTGCACAATACCCTCAACGGAGGAGGGAAGAACAAAAATAGACCTCCAGAAATTCAAACAAAAAGCAAGACATGAACAGCGCGTTACTGTAGAAATAAACCTCTGTAGTACGTGAAGCCTAAATTCAGGCAAGCATCAGCAAGGGCCTAGAAAACAAAAGTGCAGCTAAGAAAGGAGGAGAGATATGAGACTATCCACCCCATTCATAGTCTGAATGCCCTTTCACAGCAAGGCACTCAAGAGAAAGCAGCCACCTACCCTGCTTTTTGTTATCAATACCCATTCATTAGTTAAAGACTGTGCATTTGAAATGTTTTTTTTTTTGTAGAGACCGCATCCTTTATTTCTGGAGCTCACAACTTCAACTGTGAACGTCTGAATAATAAGCAATGTGGATAACTAATAGTGGTAGGATCTACCCTTTGGTAAGGAACATTTCCAGCTAGTGGGTTATTTGCAATTGAAAACTATTGATTAAAGTCTTCAAAATGAAAATGTTTGCTCATAGTATAGTCTCTTCGCAGATCAAATTCACAACAGCTGCAACTATGACCACTCTTCTAACCCTCAAAAACCAATTAAGGTTGCTGCAAGGGAAAATATTAATCACGACAGAGCAGAACTGCTGAAGAGAAGAAGGCAATAGGCATGAAAAGCCTGTTCAGATCTCAGCAACTATGTAGCATGCATATGCTGACAAGAAGCTGTATATATCCTGTAAGAGCAGGTTGTAGCAGAAAGGTAACGAATCACATCGCCTCTAAGCTATGATTTTACACATGGGTAGAAATATATTTTTCTCAAGGTACATATTAAAGGCTTTTGTAACTTTTCCAGATAATGCTTATTTCCAAATATTTGCCTTTTAAATATTGTACCTAAAAGTAATTATGTAGTGACATCAAAAGATATTTCATTAAACTCAAACATATTCTTTTCTGTTTAGAAGCTTCCTATGGTAACTACATGAAACTGCATCCATCCCATCACACAGCACTCACCTGGGACTGCAAGATAAAGTGAAATTACACATCACATAATTGAACATACTTTCACTTTCTTACAATATGACCTGATACAAATGTATATACAATTTTGGTTTTCATTTTTCAACCTGAAAGGAATTTCTACATAGCAATGACCTATTGCAGAAGAAGAAAAATGCTGATTATTCACTGTAAAATAAAAAAAAAAAGTGCAAGTACTTCATTTTTACTAGACCAAAAAGAAGCTGAGGGGAAAAAAAAGTTGTGGACATACAAAAAGTTAGTAACTGATATTTCAGAAAATCAGATGTGTCCAACATACTGAACATATTGCCTGTTCAGCAGCAAAATTCAACACAGTATCTTTGAAAATCTTTTATCAGCCTGTCTTTCCCTATAGTGCACAGAAAAAAGACCCCAGACTGAAAACGAGCTATTGGTTACTGACATCACTCCCCTACTGATTCAAGCATCCATAAGCTTACCCATAAATATTGAGCTTTCTTTAAAAACAAAAATCTGATTACTGTGGTTTTTAGAACTACTGGCTTACCACGTGATACTGGTTTTACAAGACCTTTTGATGGTTTTTGTTTTGTTTTGTTTTCACAGAGTTTTTTGGTTGTGGTATGAGTTTTTTTGGTGAGCTTTTCTGGTGTTTGTTTTGGGTTTTTTTAGTAAAAAGTAAATCACATAATCAAATAACTATTTCTGCACATTCTAAAGTCTTTGGGATTTTGGCTGCCTCTCACTGATTAACGTAGGTGTGCCTTGGACAGGTACAGAGCACTGGATGGTGGCTGATTACAGGTGTCACTCTACTGCCTTACACAGACCCAGCTTACACCAGTTCACACTTTCCCAAGCAAATACCAGACACAGTTTTGAATTTTGAACAACCTGAGGACCATTCCTTCCCTCTTTGCACAAACCCACCTTTCCTGGGACAGTACAAGAGCCTTGCACCTGACCAGTTGGTTTCAGAATCCAGCAACATTTCAACATTTGCAAGCCCATTTATTTCTTTATATCCCAGCGAGAGGAAACTCTCTGCTTAAAAATTCTGCCCCTCTATTAACTGCAAGGCAGCCTCTCTTGGTTGTTTTTGTTTGTTTGTTTGTTTTTATTTTATTGTCTTGCTACATAGGATTTGGGATTAATGGATAATTCATCATATTTTTTAATTTCTACCAAGCAAGTCCAGATGTAATTTAAGAACAGGTTTTTCCATGTTCGTTTTCTCATTAAAGTATACATACCTATCATATATTCACAAGCCTCTGTTGCTTGATTTTACTGTTTGTTTTCCATGTTGTTGTCCCACATCAGTTTTTCTTGCTCCATTTAGAAAAAAAAATGACCTGACTGTAAGATATGGTGAGATATCCATATACAGAAAAGAGAGTTATTTACAGTTAGTGAGTGTGGAACAGGCTCTTACTTGAAAAAAAACCTGTAAAAAATGGTGTTAAATGTCTTCAGAATACATATTAGATCAAAATCAAGCACTTTCTGTAATAAATGCATAGCCAAAACGATGGCTGAATCATTTATACACTAACTGAAACACTAGAGAAATAAATGGTCCTGGATCATTCTTCAAGCCCCATGAAATGAGAAGCACTTTCTCACGTGCATCATTTCCCTTCTATGTACTTTATTACTCAGACTGAGCAGAGACTAGGATCCATGCTCTGAAAAATTGATTTAAAGTTGAATTAGTGGCACTGGTGAACACTGTTGCTCCAAACCTCTGCAATGTTTATGGACCTTGGCCAGTGTTTATGGTGTTATTAGAATGTGGGACCAAATGGAGCTGTTGCAGAATGCCTCCCTGTCGCTTCCATTACAAGGGTTATTCTCTGTATTTTTTCAGAAATTATTTCAATTTGTGTAAGAATACACTAAGGATTTGCATTGTAAATTTTTCTGAAATAAATAGTTTCTGAAAGAAATACAGAGTGAATTTGTTAGTATTAAAAATATTTTACTATTCTTTTTTCCTAGCTGAAAACTTCATGAAACTTAGATGCTAATAAAACATTTAATGTCCTGATCAACTGTATTAGAAGGTAAGTCTACCCACTATATTAGAAGGCAACTGCAATTGTTCTAGTCTCCTAAAGAAAGCAAAGAGAAATTATTTCTATCCTAAATCCCACACCATGTTTGTGACTGAGACAAAAAGGACATCTAGGACTCTATTTTTGTCTTCAAGTACATTCTGCTCCTCACAATATAATAGCCATTTGAGGATCCTGCATATGTTCGAGTGTGAATATCATGGGCTGTCTGACAGAAATTCCTTCCTAACCCCAAAACATAACCAGAATGTCACATACAGCAAGCCTCAGATGTACGCCAATGGTAAGCAGGAAAGGGTTTATTTTTCTTCCCCTTCATTTTGCAATGCAAAATGAATCCCCAGAAAGAAAGGTGCATTTTTAATCTTCCTTTTTGACAGCTCAGGACCAGCTGACAGTTTTAATCTGACACTAATCTGACAATGAGTATCACAAGACACAGAGCTGAGAATAAACAAGAATTATGTTTAAAACCAAAAAGAAGCGAAGTTCAGTGGTTATGGGTTTTGTGTGAGTGTGTGTGGTTTGTTTGTTTGTTTGTTGGTTGGTTGGTTTTTTGGTTTGGTTAGTTGGTTTGGTTTTTTCTCCTCCTGAAAAGGCATCTCTTGGGAAATATAGACATTCTTTTATTACATAACAGAGGAACAGAGGAAGTATATTAAAATTTCTGGAAGACCTGAAAGGAAAAAAAATGATTATTGAATATAAAATTTCTCAGCAAGAGGAGGTCCGATCTCAAAATTTTCCTTTCTTGCAAAAGGAGAATGAATGCAGAAATTACTGAATAGACTTTCATATAAAAACAATATAGACAGTGTTTTTAAAATGATTAAATTCAGTTACTCCAAGAAAAATCCAGTATGGTGAGATTTTCCAAGAAAATAACTGGAATGAGATCCCATTTATTGTTGTTAGTACACAAATATGGTATGCTAAAACTCCAAGGAAGTGGCTGAGTCTGTGAAGCTGATGATCAGTGTGATAGGCTTGTGGAAAGAGAAAATTCAAGCCAGTTCCTATAGAGACTCAAAAAGAGTATCCAGAAGCATTGAATGGCTTCAGGTAATTCCCATTAGACCCACAAAGCTGTCAAAAATAGGCTCAGTTCAAAAGTTGGCCGTGAATATCCTAAATACCAAATGCAAACATTGGCTTGAGATTTCTGAGCTAAGTATTCATAGAACCAGAAACATATTTGACAAAGACTAGTTCAGCCTACAGTATAGAACATATTCAAAGCAGCTTGACCAAATACAGATGTTGAAGGTGAGGACATGCAGGTTTCATGTTAAATCAGTACCTTCTTAATACTACTTTCATAGAATACTGAAAACCTGAAGGCCCCTATCTTAGTATCATGTTATCACATAGTAAGAGAGTCGCGTTTCACTTACAGGAATTATTCAGTTTCAGGGTAAGATGGATATAATAATTCTGTGAAAGGAAGAGGAGTAATCATTTAAGAGGACAAGCAAAAAATATTTGAAGCTGAATTATCATGGAGCAAACACAAATATTTATAATTAAATCATGATGAAAAATAGTTGGGCATGATGCTAAACTGAAATGGTTTGTGTGTTTCGTAGACACATGAACCTATAGGAAAAATGTAACATGTAAAACATGAGCATCTTGGACCACCTGGTACCATGATATGTTTGTTTTCTGAGGACTGAATGCAATCTGCTGTAGTGGAGCACTCACTAGAACACCAGTAGAACATGGCATTACCCAGTGGAGTGAGTTCTCACTGTTGTGAGGAAGATTTCAATTGCTGGGGTTTGAAAAACAAAATTTCAGTCACTATTGAGTCTTCCATTATTACCTATTTCTAAGCAGGAAAGAAATATATTTTATGTAAAAACATAAGCTGCTAAAATTAGCTAACACTCAGAAGGTAAAGACAATTTGCAACGTTTCTCTGCAAGACTATTGAAGATTGAGTCTATAAAGTCCCACTTGGATTCCTCACCATTTTTCCCACCTCTGCAACGCAACAGACATCTCCATACTCTGTTTTTCCTCAATGGTGGTGACATTCTGGGGATGTTTTCCTCTGGTCTCAAATCTCAGAAGCCACTCTCCATCCTGTCCTGTCACCTAAACCTACAGAGTGACCCAGCACTCAACTGAGCAATCACCAGCTCTTATCCATCTAATGGTGAGGATCAGACAAGTACTACCACAAAACTAAATTTTGCCTCCCTATAAATTTTGGTCAAGATGATAATATTGAAGTTCAACCTTACCACTTACCTGCACTAGGGCCAAGTCTTGAAGGCTATATCAAGAGTTCCTGATAATGCAAGTACTTGGCACTATAGCTTTAGGAAAAAACACAGATCTATTTTGCACATTATTTAAATTACCTTACATTTTTTATTTCCAGTTATTAAACTGTAATGAATTTATTTGTTTATGGAAGTGTGCACTGCATGTCTAGTACTGTTCTATAATAGCTGGATTTAGAGCCAGCCTCTGATTTCCATCCTAGACATCATTAAACAGTTTATTTTCTGTGATAGGGGAATGTGCTCTTGGGCAAGAGCTCTCCATTAATATGAATTATTAACAATATGTATATACATGCATTATGGATTTGAAAGATGAAAAGAAAGCTTACCAGTTATTCTGAGAAGCTTTCTCCATCTACAAGGCCACTGAATTGCAGACAGCTGTCTGCTGAACGGTCACAAAGAAACCCTGATGACCACCAGGATTTTACTTTCCTATTGCTAGAATGATATAAAATGTTTCAGAAAAAACCCAACTTCTGTGGTTGGCAGTATCTGCTTAGCCCTCCACTACTTCTTTCCACTGTAAGGTAATATTGAAATCCCTCTGACAGTTCCCCAAATATCAATGCTCCCTGGAAGAGTCTCTGCACTGTCATCAAAATGCATATAGTTTTATTTAAAAATATCTTACAAAGAAGGATATTTTTGTAACTGCAGCATTTGAGAAAATTGTATCATATTTAGATGTTTCTGCTGCCGCATCTGCTTGTGATGTGTCAAATGGCATCTATCAGCTATGTTAAGTTTCACAACCCTGCGTGATAATGAAAAACAATGGGAAGTAGCAGCTTTCGTACTGTGCATCGCACTGCAACACAGCAGCAAAAAGAGTCTAAAACGTTTACATCTCAAATAAAACCTCCTAGACATGCAGCTACAGTGGTCTCCATTCATGGTTCTGTACAACTTTGTCCTCTGTAAAAAGTGCTCTAGTAGGTGTTTGCTCCTTCAGCCTTTCCAGGTCATTAGTCCCTGTGCTACTGCAAGATTTCATCCATCCCACTGCCCACGGTAATGCCACAGAATACTGGGTCAGGAAATCTCATAACTTGGTATCCAGGGGTTAAAAAGTAAAAGTACCCCCAAGGAGAACTGAATAAAAGGGAGGAAGGGGGACAGACTTCTAGAGATTAATTACCACTACTCTATGCAGGCGTGTACTATCAAAGCTCTCTTTAAAAACAGTTGCAGCAGTTCCCCCTTTCACCTGGCCTCCCTTCTAACTCTGCATTGTCATCCAGCTTGATGAATATCACCAGGTTCAATCTCCTCCCCCCCACACCATTTTTTTTTTTTGCCTCTAAAAGCACCTGCATGTTTTCCCCTAAAACCACTTTCTACTGTCCTTCAAGACCTCCTTCAGAGTAGCAATGACTGCTACCCCTCTGCATACTGCTCTCTGTCACAAACGTCACTGCCTCCCTCAATAACCCACTGCCCAGAACACAGCCACACTCCCAGTACTGGACTGGTGACTCAGAGGACTGGTTTACATAGATATTATATATCGAAGGACATTTTATATTGCATGTGTTCTTCATTATATATTTCTTACCTCTGAGAATTCCCTTGTGATAGCTTTGTGATTGACATTCTTTAACTTACCCCAACACTTAGGTTCTATTTACACTGCTTTTTACAACCTGAATAGTGTTTTGCTTTTTTTATTAGCCAATAACATATTTATTTCTTATATAATTTTGTGGAAAATAAACCACAAAATACCCTGTATCCTAGATTAGACTTCCTCTTATGGCTCCAACAAGACCTAGTTCCATCACATGAACAGAGTCCTGACTGATCTCTGCCATGGGTGGGCAACTGCATCCAACAGACCCAAGGAAAACTATTTGGAGACCTGACTCCTGCTGCTAACCAAACATAAAGCTGTCAGACAGCTACCTGGGCATGCACAGATAAAATGATCACCTTCTCTAGGAGTGAAGCGTAATTCACTTACTTGCCTACCCCAATCAGTGGCCAATTTCTTCCGAGAGTTCTCACAGCCAAGTCTGCAGTGCAGAGAACTCAGCAGGTCTAGAGCTGATGGGCATCTAATGAGACAGGAAAGCACCTCGGTTTTTTAAATGCCTTATTCACTTAAACCACTTTGCCCTAGAGTGTCTACTCATGCACTTCTTTTAGACTGGCTGTAATTCATTCTGAAGTAGGAAAGACCAGAAAAAAATAAATGACCAGTGTTTGTTATATTCCTTCCACTTACTATAACAACTGTGATGGGAAGAACATGGTTAATCCTCCAACATGTTCCTCTGAACACATTTCTGGGTAAAAAATGGTGGTGCTAGAAGAAAAGACCTATTAATTCTGCTTCTGGAGAATGACAAATTCTCCACGTATGTACATTTCAAACAAGCTACTCTTACCACTACTTAATTACAGGTGCAAAATTACATCTAGAGAAAAAAGAACCGGTAACCTGGTACATGCATGCCAACACACACATGCACATCTGTATATGTATAAACATTAAAATTCATTTAAACATTTATTTCCAATTACAACTCCACAAGTAGAAAGTACTATTTAGACATTCTTGTTTCCTCCTTTCAGCACATCTTACAGCAATTGCCTCCTCTTTATACCAACAGGCATTATCAACATGAGAGAAGAGTCTGGATTTTGCTGTCATTTTTACCATCACTTAAGTGACATAAAAGTCTGTTACATGCAAGAAGGTTTTGAGTCAAGTTAGGCTGCATTGAAAGAAAAAATTTGGACCTGAGCAGGGCTTCACTTTCCCTATATAATTATTCCATTATTTCACCTAATTTAAATGGTTCACTGATTGAAAAAGAGGATCTTGACTTTTTGAAGTAGAACTTTCTATGTTTTACCTTATTTTTTCCTCCAGATTTCACTGCACTAAATCAAGATAAGACTGCACTAGAAATGCAAAATGTTTCTTTATAACTTGTAGCATTTAGAATGTGCAATACTTACTTGCCATATCTCGTCCATAAGAAAGGTCCACAGGTACTACCTATAGATGATTTAAAACTGTATTTTCAAAAGTATTCTCCTGGTTTTTCAGCTTCTTTTGAGGGAAAAAAAAAAAAATCTTTTTAAAAATCCCATTCACAGCAAACCAACACCACTGCTGATTTAACAGTAACCTCCTTTAATTCACATAAATAATACTATAACCATTGTGGATTCACATTTGAAGCTTCTTAATTATTATGTTTTTCTCTACATACACTTGCACATTTTGATCTTATCCCAGCAAAAATAAAGTATACTGATACATTATTTAACTTAATTATTGTAGGAATATAGTCCTACTTACTAAACTTCAAAATGCACCTGTACAGGCAGAAAACCCAGTATTTTCATGACCTTTTTTTTTTATTTCTTTGTATCAGAATAGAAGGTCCATGTATGTGTTTCAAAACAATGATGAGACAGAACAGAAATTTTAAAGATACACCTTTACGGTCATTAATTACATAAATCATTACCCTTACAACAAAGGAAGTAAAACATTGATTAAAACAGATTAACTTTTCTTCAGTGGGTTGTGCTCCTCATCATACCTTATGAAATTATTATTCAACTGAAAGCAGCAAGTATTAGGGAGTTTTAATAAATAAAGAGTAATAATGCCCCAGGTCAAAATAAATCCTCAGTAATATGAACGGCAAAGTTTCCTTAGACTTCATTGGTTTCAGAATTTCACCAACAGGTCAAAATTCAGACTCAGGGTAGAAATTCTCCCAAGCTTTTATAAAACCCATAAAATAAAACAGAAGCTTGAAGCAAAGAAATAAGACGTCTTATAATTCTTCAAGTCAGTACATTAATATTTGCAGTTAGAAGTAATAAAAAAGCCTGGTTCACATTCATAAATATATAAATTCTAATAAGCTCTGATAATCTTATTCACAGACAACAGAAAAAGAGAAAACTTTCTATTGTTCCTGAAGTAAAGGGGAGAAGGAAGGATATAAAATAACATACAAAACCACGCCTGCTGCAAACATTAAATCAAAGTGATCTATAAAACAATATACACGTTTAGATGGTAAGCCATGTTAATTTAAATGTATCAAATTATCCAGTAAAAATGTCTTTACTTTCAATAGAGTTAATATAGCTTTGTAAAAATTTACAGCTGGTAGGAATATTGCATAACTGTGTTCACTGCTACATATATACAATTCTTCAGGCAATGGACAGTAATAGAAATCAGAAAGTGAATGTAAGTTTAGAACACGTAGAGAGTATGAGCACCATGGTAAAAGAGGCAGCAGATTAAAAGTTACCATCTTGTTTACAGTCTTCAAAATACATCCACATGGTCGTAAGGTATTGCCTTAATCTGGTAAAGTTAACAAAATCCTTAACATTGCAACATGAGTGATTTTCAGGTGGTACAAATAAATGACCCAAGTCAGAAATTGTAAATTGATTTACACCAATTAAGAGTCTCTCCAAATATACTTAAAACTGTATTTTAAATGCAGCATATCAAGTAAACATGATCATCATGCAAAACATGTATTTTGAAAAATACACATTTATAGAAGATGAACTTGACAGAAAAATTATAGCCATGTCATGTGTTGTATAAGAAGCATATTATCATGTATATATATTAATATACAGTAATATTTTAATATATATATTAAAGGTGATTGGGTGTTCCAACAATCTCTTAAAGCTTCAAGCGAATACCATATCCAAATGAGTTTTTAAGTGTAAAAGCTTATTAACGAACAAAAAGAAATCTGGTGATTTCTTCCCAATAATTAAAAGCTTGCATAGTTTCTAGTTTGTGAAGGAAATCAAATAAACAATTTAATTCTTCAATACCAATAAAAAAATTCTATGTACTTACAAACAAGACAGAAAAGTCTGATTACTTCAAACTGCCCATCAATTATGCACTGTAAAGCCCAAAAGCTCCTTTAGACCATTACTCTACAGCTCACATTACCTGAAAAATGGTCTGTTCCCAAGAAGGTCATGGTCTGGACAAATTGCAATTTTTCAAGGACCAACAAAAAGAGACTCTTCTTATCTCAGTGCAAGAGATTCACCTTTCTAGCATTTCTCTGCAGCGTTGTTCTGGGAAATCACCTAACAAAATTTATAACCTCATTTAAGTTTAGGTCTGAAGATTTAATTCTTGCAATTCAGGTGTATTGCTTTTACTGTTTGCACTGGGAAGACGGCCCAAAAATTCTAAAAACCGGAAAACTGCTCAGAAACATATACACACTAGATTTGTATAAATTTGAAAATTCAAATGTAAATTAACTAGATTTAACAAATTTGGTGGAATTTATT
>JANHGN010008073.1:124240-153168 GCA_024605025.1 Megaceryle maxima | reverse complement strand
GTTCTACTCGCCAATCACCTCCCCATCCACCTGGGACATCAGAAAGCCCTGCACCAGACAGGGGGCCATTTAATTTAGCATGTTCAATTTTAAACTAACTTGTGATTTATTTTTATACTGGTTTTGCTTTTACATATGAAGTCACATATACAAACAATTTTAGCACTAAAGGCAATACCATATTAGAAAATTATTAAATTTGATGGTTATTAGACTTTTATTGTAAGTAGTTTATACATTATTGAAAAGCAGTTACAGTAGATAATAAATAATTGTGCAATGCCTTAAAACTGTTTCACAACTTAAAAGAGAAAAAAATAATTTCAATTGTTAGAAAAATAATAACGTTCAAAGTTGTTTAGAGATTTTGTTAAAATAATGTGGACTTCTAAGTGGGATTTTTCAATGACTGTTGCAAATGAAAATCCGAGATTAGGAATTTTTAATCTCCTGCCAGACAAAACTGTATGGATATGATCAAGTTCAATCATATCCATGCTTAGCGCCCACTTGGCACCTGCATTTTACCAGAGGTAGTGAAGACATACAGGTTATGTACACATACTCTCAAAATAAAGAGGTATAAACTCACTTCTACACTATATTTCAGGCAGCAGATAAACCAGAAATGGGCATTCACCTGAAATTGCAACTAGTGAAAATGTACCTTCTTTATGGCATTAAAGGGCCAGATGCTTGGCAACATCCCACTCTGCAGCACAGCCTCAGACAGGGGTTCCATGCCGCTCTCCAGAACCTGACCTTCTTAATGACTTTTTGCTTATTAGCATAGTTTAGCCCTTTGTAACTGCACAACAAGGAAAACTCTCATCCCTTGAGTAGCTGACACTGTAATCAGCAGATGCTGTTTGGTATGGTTTTAATGTAATATTATACTAAAGCTTACAATATTTATATAGGTAAGTTCTAATGCTATAGGTGCAGAAATAATAATCATATATATATGTTTTAGGAGATAGTATTATTTTTCAAATGGATAATATCAATAATAATTGCTAATAATATTTATTAATATGTAATATATATTAATAAGATTTAAAAATTACTATTCTTTCAGTTCAATGGTATATATTTTTATTATGCTATATAGAAAGGTGAAAAGTAGTAATTAATTGGAGAGCTAGCACCTACCTTTAATTATAGAGGGCCTACTTCTAGCACTAACGATAATGCTGCAAATCCTTAGATTCACTCATGTGGTAACAATTTTAACTCAAAGAGATGGTTCTACCCCAGAATCACTTCTGGTTTTATTCTGAACCATCACAGATGTGGGCCTGCAAGTTTTCCCGCAGAAAATGGGAAGATTTCCTGGGCTAAAAGCCGAGTGAGGTTCAACAGCAATAAAAGGTTGCAGAGGTGGGGAGAAGTCTCTGAAATACAGTTAGAAATAATGGCAGTACATTAGTATTACTACTAATTTCTATTCTATTCTTTCTTTACCAAAATGCTGTGGGAAAGAGGTGGGTGATATGAGGTGAGAATTTGAATCAAACCCTGATGGCTTCCCCTTGTGAAGCTGTTCCTGACCTCCCCTTCACTCACATGCTCTTGCCCTCTTCACACACAGCACAGGCAGAGAGGGGCCTTTGCTCTGCCAGCCCCTTTCCCCACCAAGAGCTGTGAGCCATCAGAGACAGCACACTTGGGGGAACCAAGGCCTTCCCTATGCTCTACCTCTTCACTATAAAGCAGTATTCCCTTGAGGTCAGACTGACAGTGATATTTTCCTTCCCTCCCCCATCACTGATATTATTTTTGCTACATTGTCTTTTTGTGGTTTAGTATAAAAGGGATTATCTCCAACACTCAGCAGTTTGTGCACATGCTACCAATAGGCAAAATTTGTCACAGTGACATCAAACCTCTAACAGAAACAGATCTATTACCCTTTCTCTCTTGCTTGGTAAGACAGCTGCCCTCAAGTTATTAGCCTCTCAGCCTCCATGATAAATCACCGATGTATAGGAAACCTGACAATCCAAACATAGCAGGGGTAGAGGATGCTATTCCACTGCAGAAGAACATAGAAGAACAACATCCATGAGGCTTGTAATGAAAGATTTTTGATATACTTAAATAGTTAACAAAAATTTATTGCGATAGTTTGTCACTAGATTTACAGTTTCAGAGAACATAGTACAAAACATAGTGCATCAGCTTTGTCTAAACATTAAATAGGTGCAAATACACAAAGATAAAAAAAAAAGTGAATACTTTACAACATAAGTTATAGAACTATAAATATATTTTATATACATTATACATATTCTAAGACATGATTTTCACTTATCTATAGGGAAAGTTCATATCAGTATTAGACTATTCAGTGCTTTAGTTAAAGAGTATAGGTCTGAACTTTACATGAATGCTTGCATCATTATACTTACACTAAACGCTTCACAAGGAATGCGGAATTTTAACCAGTTTATTTCACAGAACCGTTCTGCAAGGCTGAGGGGACTGTAGAAACAGCAGGACCATTTAGCTGAAGGCTCCTTCCCCTATCCCCGAGAACTTGCCTTAAAAGAGGGGCTGCAGGGGGATGATGGCTGGGTGTGGGGATAGTAGGGAAGGGAAGACGGTGTGTGGCAGCGGGGGAAACGCCAGCTGGGTTGGGTGCAGGACCGAGGGCGGCAGCAGTGGCGACAAATGTGGTGGGGCAACAAAAGTTGCATGTGCCCCTGGGCAAAGCCTTGGTCCTACTGGTAGATGAGGTAAAGGAGCTCTGGAAAGAGCTGGGACTTGTGAGAGGAACTGCTGGTGGGGCTGGAGAACCTTCAATGCGCTGGCGGCAGCAGCTGCGTGCTGCTGTAGGATGGTGTGATGGATGGTGGTAACGGAGGTAGAACACAACGGTGACTGCAAGGGCAAGGGCTGCAGTGGGGAGCTCGGGGGCTGGATAGCTGGGGGAGGGAAGGTGAACTTCACTTTGTTGGCCAGCATGTTTTGTGGCACGACTGGCTGATAAACCTCGGATGGGAGATCTTTGAATTTTTCATGGTTATCTGGAGGGAATATCAAAGTTTGATCAGGCAAGGCAAAGGGGGCCATTAACTGTTCAGTAGTTAAAAAGGTGTGACTGTTTACATGTGCTTCTTTGAATGACAAGGGTGGCGGGCTGTTAAATATGCCAGGATTACACTGTACCCATTCACTAGTCATCTCATTTATTTTCTCATGTGGTAGACACTCGGCCAATTCATAATGGCAAAGATAGGATTTGGGAGGAGCTTGTTCCAAATGTCTGTTGGGGAGGGGAACTTTGTAATGAGCTTGACTTTCATGACTGCTGACATTTTCTTTTTTCTTTTCATCTTGCAGGACACCCTGTGTGCCAGCAGCTGCTGGAGCACTGTGCTCAGGACCAGAAGCAGCAGAACCTGTAATGACATCAGAAAATGTACTCGGAGAGCTCTCCATCACTGCACACACCATCAGTTTGTCATTTTCCAGCACGAGTGAGCTATCAGTTTCTAAAGAAGACCTGCTTTCCTCCAGCTGCATTGTTTTATCTGTATCTTTTGCATCATTAGCTTTGGGATCTACATTAGTTTCCTCTAGACTGTCTTGAGTCAACAAGTTCCCCAAAATATTTAATGTAGGATTTGAAGAATTTTTTTTGGAAGGTCTGGAGGTCTCACTTCTTGCATTCCTGTGGAGGAATACATGGTGGGTTCTAGTTTTCCTTCTCCTGCGTTTCCCTTTTGCCTTGTGATGTGTATGTGCTTGCCTTAGATAGTCCTCTACTGATAATGTCTGTCCATATGAGCTGTCATCTGAAGAAGAGAAATAGGTGTGCTGTCTCCGCTTGCAGTGGAATTTTTCAGGTTCCTCTGTCAGAACATTATAAGCTCTCTTTATGGACTGGTTTTGACTCGTACTCTTCTCCTCACTGCAGTGTCCTAGCCATTTATGCTCTGGGCTACAGCTTGACCTCCTGACTTTCCAGCTACAACATAGTTTAGAGTACCTTAAGCTGTGCCTCCTGGAACTTGGAGCCAACTGCTTTGCCTGTCTCCGAGAGTTTGCTTTGCTCTTTCTGCGCAGTCGTTTACAACCATGGTGTTTGCTGCTATTTTTTGCACTCCAAATGTCACAGCAGCCTTTGTCGCCATGTATGTGATCTGATGCAGACATGACCCTCTTATGACCATTTTCAATGCCAAGATTTTGATGTGACTGCTGCATCTCACTGGTAGCTAACCAGAGATTCCCCACATCATGTCTGCACTTCTCCAGATTATTTTGGAGGTGCTGATACTTATTTTCATCTCTATAACTAATTTCTTTTTCAGTCACTGAGGACACCTCCATTTCTGCCACTGCTGTGACCCCACAGTGATGATGATGACAATGACATAATTTTCTTCTCCTTTTCCATTTCCTACTTCTGTGAAGCCATTTTTCATGGCTTGTTTTAGTCCAAACTTTGTTGTATTTCTCATCTATCACAGTGTTTTGTCGTAACTGATTTTTAGAAATATGATACTTTTTTATTTTTCTAATCCCGAATGACTCATCCAAGGGCACTTTATTTTGATTTTTTGCAAGATCACAACTTCTGAAGAGGGAAACATCACTTGTAAGGGGTACTGTATAGTTGCGCACATTGTTATTCATTTCTGTTTCATCATCACCACACTCTGAAGTAGGTTTATTTGTAATATCCAAGACTACACTATGGTTGGGTTCAGTTTTATGGTTCAAATGAGGTATGTTTGGCTGATGCTTGGGCTTTTCTTGGCTGTCACTTGCTCTTGATGACTTGAAATCAAAATATAGAGGATTACAGCTGTAAGAAATCGATGGGTCTGTATTTGTGTAAATTAACATTTCTGATGGCCACTGAAGAATATTTGACCCATGTTTGCTAAGAACAGGAACAAAGGGTTCACAAGGTCTCTTGCGTGTGTCCAGTTTGCTTTGTGGGGCTCCACTAATACCTTCTTCAGATGGTGATGGAACTAATGCATCTGCCCCCAGCTTTTTTATTTCTGTTTCAGTTGTGGATGAATCACTGTTCCTGCTTTTATCTTTATCCTCCACAACATCCCGCAGAGATAAACAATCCTCCACCACCACCTGCGTGACAGCCCTGTTTGCCCGCTGCTCATAACTGCTGCAGTCCAGGGACAGGACCTGAGCACTGTCTGCAACTGCTGGCAGTGCTTGGTCCAGTAAATCTTCTGCACTTACACCAATACCACAGCCATCCATGTCCGAGGACACCAGTTGCTTTGAGTGCATCACAGCAGGAGTTAATACAGGACTCAACACTCTGCTTTCTTCACTGGATAGCTCTTTTGACTCCTGAGCTTCAGGAGCTTCTGCTGTGTCTATGCATTTTTCTACCAGTGGCTGAAAAAAGTTATATTTCTCCTCAGGGCACAGGACTATTTCCGCTGCTGAAGGAGACTGAAGGTTACATGCTCCTGGAACAAACCTACTTCTTCTGCTAAATCCATGCTCCACAGATGTTTCATCATTATATTCATAGAAAACGGCAGCTGAAGACTCCAATTTGACTGCTGCTTTCTTAGGAAAAGCAAAAGAGAATCCAACTCTATGCCCTTGAGTTCCTTGAACTTGATCTCCACATTTGTTAGGGTCAGATTTATTACTACATGTACTTCCAGGAGCAGAAGAAATAACGGAAGCAACATCTTTACAATTCTGGGCGTCATGCATTAACGTACTGCTGAAATCTTGTTTGTTGGCAGAATCTACAGCAGCACTTTGTGGGATATCATTGCAATGATCCCTCACAGTCACTGTGGTGGATTTGAACATAGGGCCACTTCCAGGAGCACTAGGAAGGAAAACAGAACTTGTAGTCAGTACCTTTCAGAGAACTGCAGACAGAAATACAGTGTTATGTTGGTATCTATGAGATTTTTTTTTAAGGAAAGAATAATAATCTGTGGACACATAGATTCAGAATATGAAGAAACACCATATTTTATACTAAGATTAGCTGACTAGTTAAAAATAATAATGAGTAAATATTTTTCCCCCAGCTCCTTCATGTGAAGTTAACAGCTGAAGGGCTTATATTCCTACAAGATAGTTCACTTTTCCTACATATACTGGCTGGCTTAATAAGAGATTGTATCTCTCCCTAGAAACCTTGCTTCTCCTAGTAGACCATCATGGTTGCAACACTTTTACTACAAATAGCAGAGGTTTTACATTCCTTTGTGCTACAAAATATAGTAAAAGAGAGAGCGTCTCATAGATCACCTCCCTCTTAGTCATCTTCCCAGCGACTGCTGCTCTGCCCACGGGCAATCACCCGGCAGCTCCCATCTTATTTGTGTTCAC
Source organism: Megaceryle maxima (assembly GCA_024605025.1). Lineage (NCBI taxonomy): Eukaryota > Metazoa > Chordata > Aves > Coraciiformes > Cerylidae > Megaceryle > Megaceryle maxima. Next base: position 146,823 of record JANHGN010008073.1, on the reverse strand, counting down.
CGCCTGAACCATCACAATCTCAGCAATTTCTTTCATGGAAAAATAATATTGGGGCAAGTATTTCAGCTGACAGTAGTGCAGTAAGTGATTCATCCCTCTTAAGAAAAAATTTATCACTGTCTACTTCTGTTCTTCATTTTACGTCCTCTTCCCATCTGTTCTATCTGACTTAATAGGGAAGCAAAGAGAAGAGCAAGAACTGTTTAAGCTGCCAAGTTTCCAGGATCCACAGGAACTGCTCAGAACTGGGAGTAATGGACCTATGTTAAAACAAAATATTTTTTTTTCTTTAACCAAATTATTCTGTGTTACAGTGCAGATAATGCTAGATGATGGGTCACTGGGAAAACTTGAAAGTGTCATTTATGAGCCAAAGAATTGCTGAAATAAAGAATGACAAATTTAATCTATTTAGCCTAGAAATTAAGATATAAGTTTTATGAGAAAGGACTTCCTCATGAGAATTCCTGTCTTATCCAGTTCTTCATAAATTGAAAACATATATTAAAAATTCCACACAAAGTCTTTCTTTAACAGAATAAAATTGTGACTTGTACAAAACCAACCTAGAAAATGCCAGGTTAAAACCATCTGTTTGTATATATCACGTTTCTAAGGATACAAAGTAGTAGTAAACAGCAATTCTTAAATCAGCTTAGGAGATAAATTCTCCAGATAAAAAGAAAACGTATATTTGAGCATCTAGTGGATTTGCTCTCCCTGCAAAGGTTCAACTGAGAAGTGTTTGTACATGTATTTTCAGTGGCTTGTCAGTGTCATAATTGTGTTGTACTTAAGTAAGAATAGTAACAACTAGCAAACTCAATCTTAACTTCAATAGTATGCCTAGATTCAATACTAAGAGGCATGAGTAGCGAGGAGTCACTTTTACAGGGAGAGGTAAACATTCTGTTGAGCTGGGGAAAATGAGCACTTACCTTTTAATATAAAAAATCCAGTTACTGAAATTTAAACTAGATTTTTGGATGCTTTCCCAGACAAGCAGTTTGAAAAATAAATCATGGAGATCTGTTACATCCTAGAAAGACAGACTGCACTCCTGACCTCATCAGTGAAGTAGTGTCAGCCTTCAAATGCATGACCTAGTTTACTCAGCTTTCAAACCAACATGCCTGCTTTTATGCAATATATATGAAACACGGAATTTTTTAAAATTCAAAGTACTTAGCATTTTAGCTCCACTGAAAAAGCAATGTTAAACATTCATTTCTTCACATGGTGTGAATCAAATTACTGTACACATATTGCTTCAAAAATGCCATAAAACTGTGTAAGAGGGTGTCCAACCTAGTGACTTCACCAGCCCTGTGTCCCACAACCCACGCTGACAGCAGAGGGCTTATACTCAAGCATATTTTATGTTTCTGCAGTGATGTGCTTACCACGTTCTCTCTTTCCGTAGCTCAGCTAGCTTGTGCAAACGTTGAAGGGCTTTTTCCTGTTTCCTTTCATCTTTTCGTGACTTAGATGCTACATTGCGAGCAAACTCCCTCTGCTTCAGTTCCTTCAGTCTCTGTAAAAAATAGTCATACAATGTACACAAAAACCCCAGGGATGATAAATGTTGATAATGACATTTACTTTCTCGTAAGCATGCATAGCACAAATTATTTTTGAACCTAACCAAAGTGACCTATTCAATAAAATTTATACATTTAAAGTGAATAACCAAAAGACAGATGATAGAGACCACCTAGAAAATTTTACTGTAGCTTTTGTGTTTAATGTAGACCAGCCTCAGTAAGATGAGGCAAAATTCATCCAGAATTTTGCATATGACTCTCTTCCCCAAAACCTTTCCCACAGCCTGATTGCTCTTTGAGATAGTAATAAAAATACATGAGACCATTCTTTATCAGGAAGCGTACTGGTAGGATGAGGGGTAATGATTTCAAAATGAAAGAGACTTAGGATTAGATGTAAGAAAGAAGTTCTTTACTGTGAGGGTGGTGAGACACTGGCACAGGTTGCCCAGAGAAGCTGTAGATGCTCCCTCCCTGGAAGTGTTGAAGTGTTCAAGTTGGATGGGGCTTTGAGCAACCTGGTGTAGTAGGAGCTGTCCTTGCCCATGGCAGGGGAGGTGGAACTAGTTGATCTTTAAGGTCCCTTCTGACCCAAACCAGCCTACAATTATATATTTCAGCAAAGCTGATCTGTAGCCTGTCGACCTCCCATCCAGTATTAAATCTCAGGTTTTCCTGCCCGAGATGCCAGGCAAAGCACTGGTCACCACTGAACCACAGGATACCTCTGATAGCCCTCTTCTCCAGCCTACCAAGGTCCCTCTGTCCCTGCCCTGACATGTCATCAATGTGGTATCATCTGCAAAGTTCTGGAGGGCGTGCTGTCCTGACATACAGGTTATTAGCAAAGGTGTTGAAGGGTCCTGCCCCAGCAGCCATCCCCAAGGGACATCATGGCCAGAGCGGTTTTGTATTTTTAAATGGGAAAATGCTCTTTTTGAAGGTGCTTGTTTCCTGCTCTCACTGGTGTCTGACAGAGCAGTTGAACAGATACTGTGGTTTGATCCATTATCTCATTCCATTTCATCTCATCTCCATCCTGCTTCTTCAGAAAGAAATTAAAATGCACAGCTCTGCTTCTCCACATGAAAGGGGGATTTTGTTTTGTTTGTGTCACAGAAGGACAATACACAAAGACTTTCCTAATCCTTGTAAGCCCCAAACCCCATCAGCATACTGCTCAGTTGCTCAGTATCCCCCCAGTATGAATGGCTTACAGTCTAAATGACATTACCATGTGGAGACTGTAATCTCATGTTTCTGTGAAGAAAGCAGTAACTTGCCATTTTTTGAGCGTCCAAGGCCTATCATCCAGCCATGAATAGAGGCCACGTGGGTTTCTGAAAGCAGTAATTCTAACTTCAAATTGTCTGAGAGGTAATAAGAGCTTTTCTTATTTCTGGTAGGCACGTTTGCTATACAGACAATGGAGTCTTCTATAAGCACTGTTCTCCTGCTCATTCTCATTTTTTTGTCCCTTTCCTATTTTTATTTCATTTTGTTGTGTTTTTTTTTTCTTTTTTTTTTCCTCCTGTTCACAGAAAAATATCCCTCATCTAACATCATTCATTTATACAGTGAATTTGTCTTTGCCATTTTGGGTGATGTCAATGCTACCTTGGCAGTATATTTAATGCCGAGAAACATATATGTAGAAACATGCTGAGAAAACAAACAAGTGCTTGCAGAAAAAAGAACACTCATATCTATTTTCAATTTTTGCATTATTTTTCCAATTACTGGATATTCCTTTGAAGACATCCATGACAGATAACAGAGAAATAATTTGAAAGGTAATAGCTTCTTTTACCATTTAAATTTCTTAGATGGAATGATCAAAATTTGTTTTATTGTGCTAATACAGTAAAACGCTATAAAATCACTCAAAACTGGATGTACAGTAAGTTTTTTCCAAGGAGAAAAGGCTTGAAATGTGAAGCATCTTTGTAGAACATTTCTTTCTTCTGTGCTTTCAGGTTTTCCTAAAGATAGTATGATCCTGACCCTGCTCCCTACCAGCCACTTGTGAAATGCAAAGTATTTAATTTACTAGGTGACTTCTGTGTACTCAGAATACTAAGGAAAGGATGAAGTTTGCTCCTTCCCCTCCCCATCCTCTAGCCCTTGGCATTTAAAGACAGGATTTCATTCCATTTTTTAGAGCTCAATCATTTTTCAGGTTTTTTTTCCCCTCTGATGCATAAGAAAAGAAATACATGACAAAGCAGGAGAAGAAACGCCAGATAAAAAGGTGTTTTTTCACAAGGTTAAAAGGAGAAGCTGAGGTGTCTACAAATCCATAATCGCCCTCCAGCAGCAGTACTTCTCTCTAATTACTGGGATGATGATAATTAGCGATTAGATTCTGATCAGACTTTCACCCTTTTTCTCTTCCTGCTGAAAGTAGGACTCCAGGCCATCAGGAGTGCCACAGTTAATCTGACTCCACATTTTGGGGTGCAAGGAGGGTCTTGCTTACAGTGAATGGGGACAATGTTGTTAAAGGGAGGTTTTTATCTGGTCTTGAAGTCACAGAAGATGTGCTTCATGCCTGTCAAGAAAACACCATCCTACCGATCTGAGGCGCTCCTTCAGCCTGATCAGTCACTATCTGTTTAGCACATACCAGATATGGTATAGGAGAACTGTTAACAGATTTTTAAGTAATTAAATTGTTCCTCTTGATTGCTACAAGTAGGTGTCAATGTCTAAGACAGAGGAGTCTGGCAGAAGTTTTTCTGTGCAGTCTTTGTGTCCAACTGTCTGCTATTCAATTCTGAAGAACTACTTGTTTCAGAGCTCCCCTTCTGTCAGACCTCCTGTCAAATACACCACCCCTTTCTTTTACAGAAAACTGGTCTTAGCAGAATACGAACTAGTTATACAACATGGTTTGGGTTTTTTTGCTTACAATTTGTGTCTCGGTCTTTTTCATGGAGAGCTTAAACAAGCTACAAGGATTATACCTCAGTAACTTCTGAAGACTTTATTCAGCAAATACATATGTATAAGTCAAACTTTTTTTCAGTTGTAAACCACAAAAAATGCACCTGATGCAAGTTGGTTTGAGGCCCAACTGGGCAGTTTCCAAAAAAATACTATTTCCTATACATAAAGTGTCATCTAAGTGAGAATACGTGTCCCCATTTTTTGATATTGTAGTTATTTTCCATTTGTTGTTATTTAGCTATCTGATCAACTATCATCACCTGCATTTACTTACTACACTTAGTCATACTAGTGATTGCTAGCACTGTATTTATCTTGCCCTATATTTGGATTTTGTTGGGTTTGCATGGTTTATGCAAATCAAAACAAGATATTACCAAAGCATAGGTAAAATGCCATTAGTCCATGAATTCTGAGTATCACAAGGCTAGCCCAGAAAAAAAATGTTCAAAGTAAATGGGAGCAACAGAAACCTAATTGTGCTTTACACCTAAAAAGCATCTTTTTCTTAATGTTTTTATGCCTTTCCATGGGGCACAGCTATTCAATAATGCTAACTTAAATAGTTAGTTCAGTGCCTATTATGTTTGTTTGCTTCCATGGATCAGTAAGGATATAATTAGCAGGCAGTCACACAATATTTATATAAAATTCCCTCCTGTATTTTGCTCTGCTTATGAACCAGCTCAAAATGTGTAAGTCCTAGCAAGCAGAGTTCAACAAACAGTTCACAGTGAATAATTAAATGACATTTCTGCAAGAGAGCCTTCATCATTATTCCGATACACTGCACTGAGACTTTCAACGTCCAGAGCACTGACCACTGTAGATTTGCAAATGACTTAACCCAGCTGGGAGCAATGAGAAGCCTGACCCCAATTCGCCAGCCTTGCAATGGGACCCTGCAATTAGGCTCTTTTCACTTGAGCTGAAGCTGGATTATTGTAACAAATCTAACTGTAACACTGGGCCTGAAGCAGAAATATCCCACCTATTTCTAATAAACTCAGACAGGACTCTTGCTGCACACCCATTACATCATGCTGAGCTGAGCCACTGAGGCCAGACAACAACAAAGGCTTTATCAGCTTCTATGTATCTACACACAGATGAAACTAAACATGAGAAGACCACAGGAGGTCCAAACTTAGGTGTGGCTGCATTTCACTCAAAGGCATACAGCTCAGGTGTCCTCAGGCCTACTGTGGAAAATAGCCATCATAAAAATCAGACATCCCAAGTGAACTTCCAAGGGGATGCCATTTCTGGTTATATCATCCTTGTCTTCCTTTCCCCATTTACCACATTGGGCAGTTAATTTCAGCATGCTGCTTTTAAAAAACCTCTTGCTGAGTCTCCTAATTCTCCCTGCATTTTATAACACAGGAACCACAAGCCCAGATCCATCTGCTGGAGCCAGATGCCTAAAGACCTCTGTGGACCAAGGCCTCTTGAAACAAAGACACATTATGGCATTAAGTGCACTCCTTACATCACCATTACAAGTTTTCCGCCACTTTGCAAAGTGGGTGTTGCTTTGTTTTATTTAAACTCCAGATTTAATCACTTGTAACAATTGCACTTCAAACTAATAGGTCTTAAAAATACAAAGAAGACATTAATTAAAAAATATGCCTAGGACAGCAAAAGCATGTAAATGCTGAATAGTGAAACACAATGTACCAGAATACTATGATACCAAGTGATAGAACAAGGAGGAAAAAAAAGGCAAAAACACCCAAACACTAACCTCAAATAATTTTATAGCTTGAAACATACAATTTAATGTTATCAGAACTGATCCTGAAGAAAAGGAGTGAAACTTTTAACAAAAAAGTTTATGAAACCAAAGGAGAAATGGTTACGAGCATCAGGATTGATGAAAGCTCCCTCTGTAGTACTAATATCTCACATAAACCCAGTCATCTCCCCATCATCTAAGGACTGCTTATTCAGAGAGGCTCTCATAAACTACTCAGGCAATGGTTATCTCCTCAGTTTAGGAAAAATTTTAACAGGGTCAAGAGCAAATGGGAACATTTTTTACAACAGCAGAAGTCAGAAAGATGCCTATCAGGGGATTTTAGGGCAGCACAGTTCAGATATTATTATGCTGATTTGCTTTTGACCGTAGATTAACAATTAAATTACTTGGACTTTTACGATGCTGAAAATATGTAGACCATAAATTCATTTTGGGATCAATGGAAGTATAAAATTACAGGACCTAACAGCCATGACATCAAATTTTGCTGCTTTATTTATTGTGAAAAATCACTGGATTCCCATTAATCACCAAATCATGAATTTATGCGATAGCTAGCTTTTAAATTTGCTAAATTTCTTCCCTCCATATCTATATATGATACTAAACATATTTTTAATTGTTAAGAAAGGGGGTTTTTTTGGCTTGCAATTTGGCTGTTATAAAAATCCTGATTACTGCTTAATACAGGGATTGAATATGTGTATATCATAGCTCCTCCCAGTGATTAGTCTAGAAGCTATTCTCCTTTCTCTCAATACAAAGTGACTGCTGTGGATACACTCCCCATTAACTGAGATGGTATATTGCTGCTTTGGGTGAGTTATGGTATGACAGAGACATAACATGCACATTAGATAGATAGTCACACCAAACAGATTACTATCCTTTTTGCAAAGAGGATTAAGCTTAATCAATTATAAATAAATAAGTGAATAGAACAGAGCTTCTGTAACACCTGTATGCACTCAAATGTGGAACAAATCATGCCATTTAAAGCAGAAAACATTGCTTACTAAGATGTAAAATATGTGCATTTTCCTTCTGTCTTTGGTGGTTTGTGTGGGTTTATGTATTTTACTGTTCTGCAACTGAAGATCCCTTCACTCTACACAGCATGACAGGGCAGCATCACCTCACTTTCATGCTGGTCTGAAATTCTACATATTTTTCATTACCTTATCTTTCATATTTTAAAAATAATAATTAAATTCTACCTTTGTAATGACTATAGAAAAAAAATTAAAGCTCCAAGAAAAAAATACCATAATGCAAGAACAACAAACCCTGTTAGTGCTATGGGCCTTTTGCCTAGCAGAAAGTAAACAAGGCAAGTGCTATTTCCACAGAAAGGAGAAATGTGAAGATTTCTCAATGAAATTATGAATTCAACCACTCAAGTAGGCTAAGGGACAAATTAATAGATAAACAATTTCTATAATCAATTTCTATATAGATAATAAATAGATAATCAGTATAGAATTAATTGCTGTAAAGTGTTCCCGGAATAGAAGAGGAACAGAGGGGAGTTTTAGCAGCAGTCCGGAACAGAGTCAGTTCTCACTGTAGCACAAGAACATGTTGCCAAGAGGTGCTGTGGCATCTCCAACCCTACAGAAATTCAAAACATGGCTGAAAAAAGCCCCATCTCACTTGATGATCTCATGCTGGTGAGCCAGCAACTCTTTCCAACCATCATTTTTATGATTTCTGTCTTATGCAGTAAGTTATCTCCTCACTTCATCGGTGTATGGAATATGTTGGCTGTTCACTCTGTTTTTAAGAGGCCTATAATAAATAGCATCAATTTATTGCTGGCTTATGAATAATTTTCAGTTTGTTGCGAGTTATAAGCAGCTTCTAACCGCCTCTGCCTACATGCATCTCACTTGAAAATGCAAAATTTAAAACTTCTCTTAAAAAACTGAGAGCATCACAAATTTGGAATAGAACCACATTTTATATGATCAGATATTAAATCCTCCATATGACAAGGAACATGCAGGTTGTGAATAATCCTTTTCCTGTCCTATTTCTACTACAAACTGCAGGCATACCCTCCTGATGGTCTTTTAATATTAGAAGGAATCTAACACACAGAGATAGAGATATATAGAGACATAACCAGGATTTTAAAAGAGCAAGTCCTAGGAGCCCATGATATTGCTGAATAGTTAGATTCAGATGAAATGAATTTGTGCTCTTTTTCCAGCACTATCATGAGCATCATTCCAGACTGTGGAGAAAGTGGGGACTAATTAAGAGGAAGGGAAGGCTGGGTTTGTTTTACCTGCCTGTCATGGAAAGATGAGATTCTTCATAATTCAGGAGATTTTTATGAAGTTTAAATGAACTGATGTAATGCAAATGTTCACAAACCGCTATAACTCGCTTATGAGTATAGCGTGTGTAGTCTGCAAAAAAGAACTGTTGAACCAGCTTTTACATTCAGGTCCTACAAATAGGTATTAAATACATGTATTAAGCGATTCAAACTTCACATTTGTATTTTCTACTTCTGTAATATCAATCATAAAATGATTTTAAGCCAAAATATAATTAGATTTTAAGACTACTTCATAGTTGTATATGAAGCATCTTTCATGTAAGGTGACGAGTTCAGATTTCCCTATGTAAATTCACAGAGAAAAAACAAATGAAACTTGAGCTTAAAATGAAATGCAAAACTAAATGAAAATTTAATTGTTTTCAAAATCATGAGGAAAATCAGAACATTAAATATTTTCTATTCTTGTACCTGTAATATACACAAAAGCTAGTTATCTTTGATGAAGATCTTACTAATTACTCTTGATTATGTGACTGCAAAAAGATATACACTGGAGCCACAGAAGGAAAAAATAATTCTTTGTTTTCTATTCTTTTTAACACTTTTCCTTCAGAAATTATCTGCTAGAAAAAACCACTTCATTATGTGATGATTAATGCCCTTCCTAGCATTGTAAGCCTGACATTTCATTTGACAGCGTTCCGGTGCCTGTGCATCTTCTGCTCCTTTCCAGTATCTCCTGCTGCAGGATTCAGATAGCGTTACAGCTTATATCTGAACAAGGCTCCAGGACTTTGACAAATAACAGGTTATGGAGCATAAATTAAGACTTTTGTTGCCTATGTTTGTAAGATAACTATATTTTCTAAAGTTGACTAAATGGCCCCAGTGTTGCCATTGTGCAAAATCATTGTTTTAAGCCTGCAGAATTGCTGAGTGTTGTGTGCTGAATATTTCACTGTGAAAGCTACTAACCATGTATGTAACAACAGTCTGATCTTACTGCAAGCTGTAGGACATTTTTTGTTAGCTTCAGCAAAAATCAGCCCAATACTCCATAAATATTAAGGCCAAGACCAAAGAAAACAGCACTGAAGTACAGAATTAGCATCTTCCCTATCAAATTAATTTTACCAGATAACAAAAAGAACATAAAGCTGACACACACTTGCACATAAGGAAAGTGGATACATATGCTAGTCTCTAATTTAAAGGTATTTATTTTAATGACACTCAGCCTAATTCTACTTCTCTTGAAGTCAATGGCGAAACTCCTGCTGAGCTCAGGGAGAGCAGAGGTTTCAAGTTCACCACGGAAATTTTCAGCAGCACTTCAGGAAGCTTCTTTAGTCACAAAGATTAAAGACAAGATTGGTACACATCACTTTCTCAAGGATCACTTTAACTTTATACCCACTGCTGAACCATTTAGAATTCTAATTAAAAAAACCCCACAACATATGCAACATTTTAAAACCTGTCCAGAAATGTCTTTTCCATTAGAGAAAAGGGCTTGACTCTACACTTCTGGGAAGATGAAGGTGGTCATAAGCATGGGGCTGCCCTCAGAGGACACAGCTCCTATTTACTGTTCTGGAGGGACAACCCAGCAGAGATAATTTCAGATATCATGTGCCATTCCCTGGTCCCACAGCATTACCTGCCACCTTCCTTTCACTATAGCAGTGAAGTTTAAGCATCCAGAATTCTCTTTCTGAGCATAGCATATGCAATATTTTCAAGTTTTACACTGCTGCTGCAACTAAAATATGGATTCAGTGAGGCACTGCCTCCTGATATTCTCAGTCACCGAGTGCTAGGTGTTAATGACCGCTTTATTATCTGGCCAGTTACAATTTCTGACACAGAAATAACAAGAGCTCCACAACATTCCATCTAAACTCTATCCAGAAAGCTTTAAACTACTGGAAAAATCCCCATGTGAGTAGCATTCATCTGCCATCAGCCATTTCACAGGAGGAGCAACAACTTCCTAACCAAGAACTCCTTGCAGAGAAAGGTCACTTTTACAACTCTTCAGTGAGGGAATATTGGATTTCCCTTTAGAATGACTTTCTAGTGGGAGAGGATAAGGCCACAAAATGGATGGCTCCATCAGCACAGAAGTGTTGGATGTCTCAGCTGTTAAAGCTGTCTTTTGCTCATTTTGGAGGCCGTTTCTCTGTTTTCTGCATGAATAACATACTTGGCAGCTCTGAGATCTTTGAGACTTCATGCAACAACTCCTGACTCCGGTGCCTTCCAACAGCTACTGATGTCTATTATGATCCACCAGCTCTTCACCTTGGTCAAAATGGTTCACTGGGTCTCCAGCCCTGAAGTTCTCTGTAGGATCATGCTGCTATTCTGATTATTCCTCTTCCTTTACTGCACACATTACTCTTTCTAGAAGCATGTTAAAAACTGTAAGCAGATTTTTTTTTTGTCTATGTTTTCAGCCTCTTTGGTTAGTGATATTTTAGGAGAGACTGCCACAGACACTGAAATGAACCTACCGAATCTTAAATTTTTCTGTGGAATGTGCACAATGACTGAAAATGAGGATTTAATATTTACAGTCAGGTTCTCTAAAAGGTATTTTCCATAATCCTTGAAGGATACTCTAATAACTCTGATGGGCTGAAGGAGATACATCAATTCCCTCAAAGTGAGCTCTTTATTTTAATTCCTTATGTCAGAGCTAAATCACAATCACTTTCTCCTATGAGTTTTATATTGGATCACTGAGCCATTCAAAGCCTCTGTTCACAAATTGCTTCTTGTCAGCAAGATCTGGTCCTTGCCTGAGATTATTCCCAGACCACAGCAAGCTTCTTCAAAGACTATATAAAATTTGGTGTGACCAATGAAAACAGTGACAAGAATGGGCTTTTGCAAATTTTGACACATATCTCGCAGCCACGGCTAACTAGAACAGACAAAATCTGTTATCCTTAACCCAACTTGAGTATTATTCACACAGACTCCTCTGAGAAAAACACAACATTAAAGAAAAGATTATTAAATATGATGACTGCATCTTGCAATGCAAAATGAATTAATACCTGAATCTGACTTACACTTTCATTTTTAACTATGCAAATTTAGTGTGTTGTAAAGTAACTTTGATAACATACCATCAATACTACTATAAGTACTAGTAGGTGTTGGTAGCAAGTAGTTATGATAACATGTCTCTATTTATGTGTGTCTTCTACTGCATCATTGCTTTTGCAGACTGAAATATAAGTAACTGGAGAGCAAGGCTTTACGTGTCACATTGCATTAATGAAGTATTAAGTTATCAGCAAATTACAGCTTGTAGGCTGCCGAGGGAAACCAGGACTGTAAGACAGACCCCCAAAAGGATAAGCAAAAGGTCATAGCAGAGGCCTTGAAAGTGGAAGGAATGGGATGACACCAGGTTCCCAGAGCTATAAACAACTAACTAATGTTCATTTACTGCTTGCTAAAGGAATGCAGTTTTAAAATATGCATAAAAGTGCATACAGGGATAAGAACAAAATGAAGAAGTACCCAACATATGTAAAACGCATTAGATATATATAAAATTTTACTATTATATGTGACTGGGAGCCACTGGAGTATGTATTTGTGTTAGTAAATCCATTAAAATGACCCCAAAAGGACCTCAGAGTGAGGAGAAAGAAATCATCACACTTCACCATCTTCCTGGCAAAAAGGAGGAATAAACCACTAATATCAACATCTCCCATATAAAGAACTCATCATACTGACAACTTGTAATGACACCTCCCCCTTTGCTTCTTGTGAGGATGGTAACAGCAAAAAAGGATCAGACACTAGAAAGGTTACATGTACCACTATCAGAAATGAGCTCTTCCAGTTGCATCATTTGAACTATAAGCACCAGTATTATTGTAATTGGCCTGATACCAATTCTTTCAATAGGCTGCTAGGACCAAACTAACAGCAAAGACTTGAATTTGCATGTCAGGTGTGTTTCTTTCACCCACATAACCATAAAGGTTGTTTGGTCAGGAACCCCAGCCTTGAGAACCAGTTGAACAAGTGACAGATCTGACAATTGCTACAGGAGGTCCAGCCTTCTGGTTTCATGTAACCCAGAAGCAGTTCACAGCAATATTCCCCTGACTCAATCAGGTATGAACATTTCAGGAGATAATTTGCCCTTCATTAAGAATCAGTAGGAAATTAATAAAAACAATAATTAACTAATAACATAAAGCTCATTACCAAATGGAAATGCACCCAAATCTCAATCTATGTTCTTATAGGCAAAAAGTGGTTGCTAAGGAAAATTGACAATATCCTTTTTTACCTTTTATTTCCAATAACAGCCAGAATAGAAATTATTCAGTTCTCATGATGCAGGCTCTACCTAACAGGTGAGTATTGCATGAGGAACACAGCACAGAGTACCACCTACAGCATGGAACACTGAAGGATGAACTGCTCTATGTTCAAGCTTTGATGAGAAGAAGAAAAAGAAGCCCATAAAAAGCCACCTGACACATAAATAACAGAGGCAATTAACTAGGTGGACTGGACCTTCTGTATATCTCAGCAGAAGACAGATTTAAAATAAGAGCAGAAGCTTTATCCTTTCAGGGTCAACATAACTTTATATTCAGGGAAGGTAAAAAAAAAAAAGCCTTACTTTCCCTACAGTAAACTCAAAGAAACAAACAGAATTACTAAGAACAGTTAAGAACAACTGTTGAGATACATGAAAGCCATGATCACTCTTCTTACAAAGACGAGAAAAAATAATCTTATTCTTAGGACTCCTGGTCCTGCCAACAAACCTCTTACTGTCCTCAAACATTACACAAGCTTTGCTACAGCACTTCCCAGTTAGTAAGTATTCACAGACCAGATTATCTACTTCTGCTCAAGATTTACACTATTCAATTGAATTGGGTAACTTTATAGGCCTTTAATTTGGCAGGAGAGCCCTCTGGATGATCACCATACTTTTCTGGTTCTGATTCACCACAGTCATTTTTTTGGTAATTTTGTCAGCCACACAAATCTCTTTCTTTCTAGAAAATCTTATGGCATTTTTAATGTATAACAGAGGAAAACCTTTTCACAAATTTGGCTTAAAATTTTTCTACATACTATTTTTCCTATGGATAGCTATCAAAAATACAGAATCAAATCACAACACTTCACTCTATCCTACCAAAAATTTGGCTGTTTTCTCTACAGATTATCTCCAGTGGAAGCCTAGATGTTTCAGATACCTTATCTCAGTCTTCAAAACATCCCTTAAAGTAGGCTGGTCATAAATTGATACTGCTTCCTTAAGGTTCCCATGTTCCTGCTGCAAGATTTCTTAGCAGTATGCCGTAGCACTCTCTAGGCTGGAATAGGAAAAAAATATCTGTAAGACACTTGACTTTCCCTGCTACATCCCTTTTTTTTTTTTTTTTTTTTGTGGGTTTTTTGTTTGGTGGTTTGCTTGCTTTTTGTTTTGGTGGTTTTTTGTTTGTTTTGTGGGGGTTTTTCTTTCCCCTTTTGCAGGTCTTGGATATACTGTTGGAATTCTCTCTCTTAATGGTATCAGTGACTCATTCTTTATGAAAGTCTTGAATCCATTCATCAAACTGGCATCCCCAAAAACTGTTTCTTGCCTGCTTGTGTAGGATGCACAGAAAGGCTTAGAAAATCTCTCATGTTCCAAAGTTTAGAAGCTTTCCAAAAAAAGTATGCCTTTACCACTAACACACATACACATGCATTAAAACATCTTCTGGCTACAGTAAAAACATGCAGTTCAGCAGAGAATAGCATTATTGCTGTTACTTAGTACATATGCTGAAAGAACAACTGTCTTTACCAGTGTGCCACAAAACTAGGCTACATCAGCACATGAATGCACATTGGTAATTAAAGGGAAGCGCGGCCAAATAGGTTTCAAATAAAGACAATCAGGAGACCCATACACCATGTCTGGCTTTGACTCAGATTTATTGTATGGCCCCAGTTGTGAAACAAAACAGCCTGTCCTTCAAACTCTGCCTGTAAAATTGAGTTAGTGTGAGGCAGCTGCCATGCTCATTGCACAGCTCTGACACTTAATCTGATTTCTGTTTTGAGAATATTTAGAAGAAGCTGCAATCCTCATGACCCACTTCATGTCATTTCATATTGTTACAGAGGCACAGAGACACGAGTGAGGATTAGTGATAGATTAGCAAAGGAGTAAATTTTTGTTAACATAATGCAGGACAACGGTTCATGGTTTCATCTTTCCAAACACTCCATCAGATGAAGCAGCAGAAAAACATCTGACATACTTCTTGCCACTTCACTGTTTTACAAAGGCAGCAACCAGAGGTCAGTTTGTACACCAAACCCCACACATGGATGTAGTAGGACCTTCTCAAATTTTGAGGAATTAAGTCCCTGCATAAACTGGTAGCAGACCACTAAAGCTTGCCCTTGATTCCACTGCCCAAATTAGAGCAATCTGCATTAAAAGAAATAACTTGCTACAAGACCATTGAATATGAAACTAAATAAATAGTTACTTAGTTTTAGTATGTTGGTTATAAGTTATATAGTGTTTTTTATTCTCATAAAATCTTATTAATGTATAGCACTTTACAGCATAAAGATAAACTGACTGCAGCCATGCCTTGAACTAAAATCTTACACATTCTAGTGTTTTGGGGTTTTTTCCTCTAAAATTTAAGGTTAATCAAATCCTGTGTGAAAAATTGCAGATGGCCATTTTTGTGAAAGAAACCACTTGTACTGACAGCCTTCCAAAATGCATACTAATTATTGCACTGAAAAACAAGAAAAGCACAAGGTGGGTCTATCCATCAAATGCATGCACATTTCAGCAATGGAAATCCACAGTACTTCTCAGCAGAGCAACCAGATCTAATATTTTCCAAAAGGCAATAAAAAGAGTTCAGATACAATTAGAAGTACCAGTCTCACACCCTTACAAGCAGACAAATTAGCACGGCCTTCGACTTGCTTTCCTCTTTTAACAGACGTTGTAGAACAAATCTCATGTGCGAGTATACATCGCTTTGATGCTGTGAATGCTCCTTTCTGCCCGGGGCGGTAGCAGTAACAATAAATCATTCCGTTAGAAATTTCTACTGACCCTCAAGACACCAGCTGGCATCCTGTGTGCAGCATATCTGCAATCTGTGGTCAGATTACTGCTTACTTAGTGCCAGGGAAAGTGTTGCTTCTCCTGCTTCCACTCTGGAGGAATTCTTTGCCACTGACAGGTCACAGAACAGCTTAACTCTATCTACTAGCATCAAATAAATGGCCAATGGGATGTCAAATTTAGGAATGACTAAGTCATATTACTGTTCATGACCATCCACACTTAAATTAATTGATCCTTCCTCTTGTAAAGCTCCTTAACTATGTCTGGCTTCTCATAACAGCCCTCAGCCCAACTGGGACATGAAAATGAAACTCTAATTACTACTGATTTTGACAGTTTTTGCCTTTCACTTTTGAAGATCCTGAAAGTAGCAAAACTGTTAATTACACCATCTTAAAAGAGGTTATTATATTTCAGGATCAATGACCTGAAGGGGAACAGTTTATTGGCCTCTCCCATTTACTGTGTGTTCCCCACGTTATTGTAACTTCACCATCTTCCAGGTCAGAGGGAGAAAATCTGAGATTCTGGAGCAGAAAAGAGTAGTCATCAGGAAAATAAAACAAAACAAAAACCAGCACACCAAAACATATCAAACTCCCTCGAGTAATATTCTGTTACTGCACAATCAGCAAGTCGAAGCAAAAGCATTGCCTTGAACTTGCATTCTCTTCAACACGATCTGCTCAGTGCTGGGAAATCATAGAATATCTAGGTTGGAAAAGACCTTCAAGATCACTGAGTCCAACCATTAATCCTACTCTATATGTCCACTGCTAAAGCATGGCCCTGAGCACCATTTCTGCCTATCTAGCTGAGCACCATAATCATGCACCTGCTGACACGTAACACAAATGCAGAAACCAGTGACTTCAGGTGACTCATTCACTAAATACAGAGAGTAGTACTTTTTCACTGCCCAAAATTTGTCTTTCCAAGAGTGATGAACTCAACAGTATAACAATTGCTTTTTATTCTTTTCTGGGTGCTGGGTACCACAGTGTTCACCAACAAAACACAAATGCTTATGACTGAGACAGCGTCAGCTGTCTGATGGTGCACACCAATTAATGAAGGGATGAGAAGCCGCCACTATCATCAGCTGAAGCTGCAGGGGGTGGGATTAACATAAGAAAATCTAATTACCTGCCTGGATTTTGGCCAATGCACAACTGAAGTTACCACCCTCACTCCTAAGAAAGCAGGCTGGGAACTTCAATTATCACAGTGGTCAAGGTCTCAGGTTTATATATATAAAGGCAGCAACTCTGGCAACGTAATTATATTGCTCCAAAACCAACCCGAAGAAAAAAGTGCCACCTGTTGAAGTACCATCTTGTCCTGTAGCACATAAATGTTAATTAGTAGTCTTTTTTTAGAAATTAAGAGATACTCTAGTCCTGCACAGTGTGAGATCTGATGAGAGCACTGGGTGTTATAGCTAATAAATCAGTTTACTGTACAGCCTCATTTCTTTAATGAAGTGCAAATATCTGAGTCTTAGTAAAGCAAGAGCCTCAGGAATGTACCTGCAAACTGAAATGGTGGATTTATTTTTTTCCATTTTACTTTTTCTCTCCAAAACAGGGAGTGCTGACTTACCACTAGTCATTAGAGAACACTCTTCTGTCAGGGAACAAGGCTAAGCATAAACCCTTTATATTAGAATTAAAAAACACAGAATAGATGAGTGGCAAGGCCATTATGGGAGAATAACCAGCAGACATATAGTTTTCATCAGGGAATAACTTTTAAAAGATGACAAGAGCTGTCAAGGTGTCAGGTCATGAGAAGAGCCAGCACCATTAACATATACTAGGCTTCAATCTACTGGGAGGATAAAAGCAGGATTTATTTTGGACAATTACAAGTTAATAAATGGAAGTGTCATTTGCTCTGTAAAGCACCCATTAAAGTGTACTAAAGGTCAAAACCTCTTACAGTTTCTGTCATGGTAGGCAACACACTACCATTACTTTATATTTCAAGGTATTTTATTGTCAATGACAGCAGTTACAAATGGACAAGAAAATATTTTCTTTAGCAGTATATACCAGGGAGTTTACTTGGTAGAAATCAGAAGTGACTAGTATTTTAGATTTTTATTATAAGCACTGTGTATTTTTATTTATTTATTATTTCCCAAAGCATGCACATACAAATGGATGCTTGAAGTGAAGTGCTCATGAGGGCACACCACACCACTTCTTTACATCCTCCAGCTTTGCACGATCCCTGCCTGGGGAGTAAGAGGCAACTATTTCAGGGTGCCTGCTGTTGCAGAGAGCTGAGCAGCCTCCTGCATGCCTATAGCCACTTCCCACAGGAAGGTGAGCTCTCCTCAGTAAGTGCAGTTACTGAGCTTGGAAATGTGCTTCTGGCTTTTCCTTCCTTCCACTTAAAAAACAAAACAAAACAAAAACAGAACAAGAAGAAGTGGGTTTGCTTCACCTGCAGAATTGCTTGCCCTCTGCAGCAGACCAGGAAAAGATACATACCCTACTTGAACCTGCTGTTCTCAGTTGCCTATTTTACAATAAATTACAGATCAAATATCTCCAATTCTGATGGCAACGTGAGGGATTTCCAAAGGAGTCAACCCCTCTCCATGCATATCCACATAGGAAGATGCAGAAGCCCTTTTGTAGTGGTGAATCACCATCGTATGACAATGAGCAGGTAAAGGAGCTGTACTCAGGGACACAAACCTGGAATTTTATGCTTTTCTTGTCACGAGGGAGTAGAAAGCTTCCAAGCCCAGAACTTTTTAATACACAATCTTGTCTTCTCACTATCATTTCAGAAAAACAATATGACATTATTTGTGCCTTGTTGATCTTCCTGATAATTGAGGTAGTGAGATAAGTCATTAGCTATTCTAACTTCCCTTTGCTCATAGCCCCGCAGGTGTGCAAAGCCAAAGCAAGATACTCGAACAGTGCTTGACAAGAAAATCTGATACCCGTAGAGTCCTTTAGAAATGTCATGTAAGACTTTATCTATTACTATTTAAGTCAAGTAACCCCCCACCTCATCATCAACACCTACCATTTTAAGGCTGCCCAGCTCTCACCACTGTAAATCCTATTGCTTAGCTGTTACGAGAGCTTTGCTCAGAAAGCCACTGCTCTTCACTCAGATTTTTTTTTTTTTTTAAGAAAAAAAAAAAGATCCTAAAATTGGCTTGGGTATAACATATGCCTTGCCGGAATTTTGGCATAGGGTGGATGGACATCTGCTTCAGGCCTCACCTACTTCTGAGCATGTGAACACAAAAATCTCCTTGCAAATATTTCCTGGTTTTTGTCTCTTCCCTCCTCCCCACCTCCCGTTAATACCCTACTGATTTTACCTGCCCCTCAGGAACCTTCTTTACTCTTTGAGAGTTGAACTCAGTTATATTCGGTCTTGCCACTTGAAGTTGTTGGCAGTGTTGGTCACTAAGGAGTAACTCAGTCTAGAGCTTTCAGTGTGCAAAGCAAACACCAAGTGCTCAACAAGTGGTTACAGCCTTTGTAGGCAAAGCAGATGTGAGACAGGTTAGAAGTTAAACATGTTATATACTAATTGGGGTACTCCCTAGAAATGGAAATCTTTTAATTACAGGCAGGCATAAGGGAAGAAAATGAACTAACCCACACCAGTAGCATGTGTTGCACTCACATCCTAACAAAGGAATAAAGAAAGATTCATTAAGCAAGATATGAGTCTTGAGATGGCATAAAAGAAAAGGCTCCTGCTGGGGCACAGAAGTGGGATTGCAAAGAGAGATGATACAGAAAGAGAGGTGTCAGCAGCCTCTCTCTCAGAACAGAAGAAAACAAACTATTCATGTTAGTTTAATGATTACTTAGCAAGAGAGAGAGAAAACAACTAAGGATGAGTTTGATAAGCATAACTGTAATGCTTCGTTCACTTTTTTCCTTTTGATTTTTTTCAGATTTGTCCCATTTTTGAGGTAATTTTCAAATCAATACAGCCTTTCATTTTTTATCATACTTAGTGCCAGCACTGTCCAATACCACGCCTTTTGTCCACAGGATAAGAACTACTGATAACCTTAAGCATCCTTACACAAGTGCTCTGCTCTTGCAATGCTGTAACCACACTGTCACCAGTGTGCCTCCACACTGGACCACCTTGGCCAGGGGGACAGCTTCTTTCATTGCAGCCAGGAGAGAGGCAACAAGAATAGTAAGGGAGCAAGATACATGGAGGTGAGGAGGAGAAGACCTGATGCTTAAGGGAGTCTGCAATAATGATCCCTAGCCTTGGGTACAGGTGTAACCCTTCTCTTCCATGCTATTGCTGTGAGTTTCTTGCTTTGTTTCTAGCTCTCATAACAAGCAATTTATTGGCAGATAACATCTTTCTGTGGCTAGCAATCATGTAACACAAGGAGATCCTGTACCAGATGTGTACATAGAAATGCCAGTGCTCTTAGCTGCTTGCCAGCACCTTAATAACTCTGATGCAAGCACTTAATAGCTATACAAAAATATAAAAAAAAAAAGGTGATTAAAAATAAATAAATAAAAATCACCATTTAAGAAGGTGGAGGTTTTCATTTAATAGATTTAATTTTTTTGAATTTCAGTGCTAGAAAAGGGAAGAAGGGTTACAATTGCAGAGTTAATTTTTTTTTGTGTTCTCTCTTGGTATCCTTAGGTATTCCAAGGCTGCATATCAACAGCAGTAAGTCATACCAAAGAAGCTGGGCATTTAAAAGCAATAGTATTACTCACAAATTAATTTGGATTAATATTATTTATTATTTATATGACAGTATACTGTGGGCCTCTTGTCAGTTCTAATTTAAGAAAAGATGCAACATGCTGTTGGGACAGTTCAAGGAAAGAGATGGGTGCACAGTCATGGAGACTACTTGAATTTATATTGTCTTCTGTAGATTGGATTTCTTAAAAACATAAAATAAAACATTCAACCAAAAGACATCAATGCTTTTAATCATTTGATGTTGAACCACTACTCTTCTGCCACACATGGAGACTTTGGAAGAAATTGAAAGGTCTTTTACAGAATAATTCAGGTTTGTCACAAGGATGTTTGCCATAAACAAGTGCAGGTGAAAGCACGGTGAGAAACCAAACTGAAACAAAAGACAACCAGCTAACCACTGCAGCTGAACCCCAAAAAGCCAAGCACAAAGACAGAAGGGGCTCTGCAACTGAAGTGTCACAAGACTGCATCAACTGCATGTGGAAAAAAGGAGAAAAACCCAAGTTAATAATTTAGACTTTGCTGAACCCTTCTGGAGCACTTTAGGAATTTGAAGACATTTCTATATAAGCTGCTACCGAGGTGCATTTAAAATATGCAGAACAACAGTAATTACTGTTTCTAGAGTAGCATTAGTCCACCTAAAGAAACCACAGCACCAGTCATCTGCTTAAGGCAAACCTTCACGAGAGGCAAAGCCTACCACAGCACTACATTTTGTTAACAGGTCAGAACTACTACTAAAAAAAGAACAAGCTTTTTCTGAAATGAAGGAGGGATTGATTTTGCGTGGATCAGCAAAGGCTGTAATAATTACCCTGAGATTTACTGTGGCTTGTACAGAAAAGGTTGCACCGTTCTTCTAGATGAAGGATGAACTTTCACATGTAAACCCTCACTCTCAAGCTGTAGGGCATAAAACATAATTCTAGCAGAGCTCTAAGGAAAGAAAAAGAGGTGAAACTTCTATTTGGTATCAAACAGAAAATTATAAGGTGGGTTTTTTGCAGCATCAGGCATGGAGTACTAACCATTCACATGCACCAATTAATTATTTTGGCAGACTGGATCATGTTAATGTCGTAAAATATTATTCACCTTTAGAGGTCAGAATTTACTATATTACTAGCACCATATTAGTTTCTCCTTCACTTAAGAAAATTTAAAACTTCACTGTAAATTCTGTTTTTCTCTCTGATCACTGACAGCTGAAAACCATGGAGTAGAAAAATTTTCCTATTATTCATTACTTAGGCTTAATCCATATTCTACTTAATTACTTTCAGGCCAGCAACAGAACTGCATTTGGAATTTCTGAAAATTACAGAAAAGGTATTCTGTTGATTGGTTTGCACTTTGCAGCCATAATAATGCTTAAATTAATTTTGGAAGATTGATTCTGTTAAAGAATGAATGAAAATAAAATTACAATTTTTCTTCCAGATAATTGCTTAGCTTATCTAAAAATGCAAGTGATAGGTAAACTAACATCTCATCTCCAAATCAGTATAACACAAGGTTTTGATTATTTCTCCTCATCAAAATACTTGTATGCCAAAAGATATATTGCAATATGCATGATGCCTCAGGAATCATGGAGTAGAACACTATATTATTTCCTATCTGCAAATCCTATCTATTGTGCCCATTTTATCTTAGTGTTGAATGACAAAAAAAAAAGTCTTTTCTTTTGCAAGAGTGTTGGCTGAACAGCAGAAACCTGGTAAATGCTGATACCAAAAAGCAAGCATTGAAATTAGCCTTGAGTTCAGCTAAGTTACATGGTAGAAAGCTTCACAAACTGATTTAAAAAGACAAACTCAGATTTATGATTTTAAAATAAAAGAATGACTCACACAACAGTAGAAATGCCTACCAGAGAGAAAACCATACAGGATATATGGAATAAATTGTGTTTCCTTTTGTCCCTTATTCCTCCCTCCCTCTTTGCATTGGCACTGAAGTAACTTGCTCAATACATATTTGGAAAATAATAATAAACAAGCAATGGGTGGTTGAATTAAATTTGTTTGGTTGGTTTTTGGTTTGGGTTTTTTTTGGGGGGGGGAGGGTTTGTTTGTTTGTTTGGGGTTTTTTGTGGGGGGGGGGGTTGGGTTTGTGGGTGGGGGGTTTTGTGGGGTGTTTGGT